>JAMKCH010023938.1:0-99344 GCA_023653785.1 Ophioderma brevispina
GAAAAGGTGAAAACAAATGTGGAAAGAGTTAAAAAAACTCACGGAGAAAAAATGCAAGTTGTGCATAAAATTGTTATTTGTGTTGTAACTCTATTTTTTTCTTTTGTTCAAAAGTGTTTAATTTTCTGCATAGTTTTTGGCTCTATTTTCCCCTTGGACGATTGGGCAAAAGTGACTTAAGGGGGGAAACGCACCGGCGAATAAAGATCCCCCTAGTCCCGAGATACATCCTTGCAATCCCGTGGCGAGCCTTCTGAAGCGGGAATGTGCGCGGAACAAGAGAGACTCGCAACGGGTGAGCCCACGGGCAACGAAGAAAAAATTGAATGAGGGAAATGCACCATACAATTCCCTGGTTCTATACTAATGGGCATATCATGGCTGATCGAAGCACCATTTGATGTGATTCATCATGTTAAAGACTACCCTTTTTCAGATCAGTACGGCGTCTAATTTTTGATCAAATCAAAAATTATGTTGGTGCCGTGTAACCTCCTGTTGAATGCAATAAATTGAAAACAAAATGTGCATTAAATATAATATGAAATAGCTAAGAAATGTATTTCACTTTTGAAGACCACATGAACAACGGGGGTCTATCCGAGTGTGGAATATTACTGTACTGTGGCACATTTTTGGAAAAAAAAAAGAATATTGCTTTACATTGGCTTGAGGTTCATTATTGCAAAATGGAATTAATATTAGCTATCAGAAATCAATCATATATTGTATATGATGGTGTACATGCACAATTGAATATGTACATTAGTACTGTGTATATGTACAATCTGACTACCTGTATAGTCGAGTATCCTATAAAAGGTGCAAAACATCTCTCTAATAAGGATAATAGGGTGTTTGATTTACAAAGTGATAGGGTGCCAGTAATTCTCTAGATTTCAGTGTTACACCAGCATACTATGCATGCAAAAAAGTATTTATACATGAACTATGCTGATCTGCCATGCCATTTGTTTCAGTACATATATTCAAAACATAAACCTATTACCGGACTCCAGAAAAACAGGTACAAATTTTTTTGTTAAATAAAAATTAGAACAAAATTAAAGGCTCACCGAGCAACTTCCAGGCATCCATATATGGATATCATATTCATATAAATTAGACCACAACGTCTTTCAGAGTTGATGTTTGAAGATCAACATTACATCACAGTAAAAAACAGAATTTTTGTTTTTTTTCAAAGGACATCTGACAATTGTGAAATCTCTCAGTGCACCTTTAAAACCAGTTTAACACTGGAAAATCTTGTAAGGTATGGGACAACATTTTAGCTTAATATTAGGACACATTGTCAAGTCTTATTTCCAGGGGATTTGTGGTTAATTCTCTTTTGTTCCTTTTCAATAAATACCAATAATACAAACCACAAAATTGTTAAAATGCCATATATAAGAAGTTGTCAAGAATCAGTTGTCTTAGTATCCTTCGATACACTCTTCACCAGTAGGTGATGATTGGTTCACAACCTGTTAAAGGTAAAAGTCAGGCTAATAAATCTAAGCCACAATATAAGTCCGAATATATTTGAAACAATATTTTAAAAAGTTAAAATTAACTGGAAATTAATTTTACAACACCAAAAACAAACCAAAAAAAAGTTACTTATGGTATCAGAAAGTTATCCACTTAAAACCTTACTTAAATAAAACCTATGAAAGACTTCCCACAGAAGGGGTGGTACAGCAAATAAGTTACCCAATGGGCTATCCCACTTGGAATCTCTGTGGAAGACAAACCCCTGAGGTTCTATGGTCGGATTTCATTGGTTTACAAAGGGTTATTGACCTATTTAGCCAATCAGAGAGACTGTGTTTAAGAAAGCTTAAATGTTTGCAGTGATATAAATATGTCATTTATGGTTATTCAGTGGTGATGATCTGTATTATCATGTAATGGCCAATCAAGATCCTGTGAAAGAAAAGTGTAGAACTAAGGGGGTTAACTGTATTCATCCACACAAGGGTTTGCGTTGGTACCATATGGCTATTCACTAGAAAATTCCTACTCCCCTGTGAAAGACTACCTGAATCTGCCACAGAGGGGTGCAGGACTTCAAATGGAAAAAAAAAAAAAAAAAAAGGGAAAAAAAAAGCATATTACTGTGCCATTGGTGCATAAACGGGGCTCAAAGGAAACCATCATAAGGTCTGATGACAAGCAGTATGTAGTGTTCCAAACCAATGGGCTATTTCCACTGCAAAATTCCTGCTCCCCATGTGAAAGACTTTACCTGAATTCTTCACAGGGGTGGTGCAGACTTCAAATGGAAGAGGCCCTTTACGGACATTTGATGGTGCACAGTGGCTCACAGGAAACCACATAAGATATAAATGGCATGCAGTATAGTGTGTCAAACCAACAGAGTAAAATAATGAAAACCAATGTTTTTAATATATATGGGTTCAAGAATTGTCATAAATTTTAAACTGATAGGATAATTTTATGTTGAACAAATGTTATGAAGAGGTTCATTTTCAAAAAAACTGATATATGCCCTGGTCAAACATCATGAGATAAAGATCACCAACTGTGGCAAATATCTTCATGGAAGTAGCACATACCTTCTCATTATTTCTTTGATTGGTTATTTAATAGCCAACCAATATTGCAATGGGAAATGCCTACCTCAGTTTTGCCAAACACCTTTATTCACATAATCCAATTCAATGAGCATTGAATTTCCTGATATTCCAGACTTTTCAATCTGACACGGCCAGACAATGTGTTGCTATGGTGATATTATTATTATTATGTCTTTTACACCTTGAACGCAACTGTTGATTGAAATGAAAAAATTGGTTCATTAGTACACTATAATGAAATAAGACATACTCAATGCTCAACAAGGTGTTACATAAACAAATTTCACATGTAAGCCAGTGACTGACCCCCTATGAATTAATTGCTATTTCAACCCTTATTCATCACATAAATACATAATTTCAGTATTTTCTGGAATTTCAATGTTTGGTTATCGGATTGTATTTAAGTCACACACTCAGTTTAATCAATTTAACATACTTCTTTTACCAAATTATTACATAATAAGACCAAGAACATGCAATAATCGCCATGCACATAAATCACAACATGTATACTTCAGTACAATAAAGCTTTCCTATAATAGAGTATTAAAACAGCCTAAACCATGCATATTCAAAAAATTAATGAAAAATATGGGAATGTGCTCCAAATCTCTGAATTATTCACAGGATAAATGTAAAATATAACAATAAAATTAGTAAAAAAACAAATAGTTACTTATTGTCAAAAAATCATGTAAAAAAACAAAAGGGTTTTCCTAGTAGGCAAGCTAAGAAGATTACACTTCATTGCATTGACAAATAACAAATATTTCTATCTATTACCCATTACATTCTCCCAATCAATTGCAACACAAAGGTTTTAAATATAGTCTCGTCACATTACTTTTCGTAAGCGGTTTTGGTCTACATAAGCGTACGAGAGAAGGATTGCATGCAGGCAACCGTGCAGGGGACTATACATTTCCTTTACGTGTTGTCATGGTTCTCTCTGGCGGGAATGCTGGTTAAGTCTTAACACAAAGAAAAGGAATTATGACAGAGTATACCCACACGTTTCACAACCATAGGCTTTTTGGATGCATGTTGGCAAGGTTTTTGAAAACTCTTGGAAACAATCTATAGCAACATGTAGCAACATTAATATGCCAAAATCAAATGATTTTGGTCTCCGGACCCACCATGTGGACTTTAAAGTCGCTGCAAGGGAATTGTTCAGAGGTCGGCGGCAACGTGTGCGCCTGCAAGATCTGCATAAAAGGGGCGGAGACTTATGGGTAGCCTCATACACGATTAACTAATGGGGAAGCCAACCTTAATCAAACAAGCCAATGAATTGCATTCACTTCTGCCGTTTTGACGCACGTCATGCTCGGCGCACGGTAAGTAACTCTAAACAATTATGGCAGAGAGTTTTAGTGGTTAGAGCGTTTGCCTCACCAGTCAGGAATTCAAATGTGACCCGTTCGAAACCCATGGGCCAGGTATACAAAAGGACTGAAAAAAATTGTTGTACCAAACTGCCTTCTTTGTCAAAGTGCTCGTCATTTAAAGACCCTGTAGTAGGAGAGGTGAATACGCGGGGCAAAGCACAGTGGACTAACCCCTTACTGTAGCTATCACGTATTCAGACAGAATGTGATAGCCTAGGATATGGAAACCAAGATAGGCCTTGCTGCCCTAGCGTAATTCGGCGCAGGAAGGATTTAAAACTTGTTTCAAAGTGTGTGACTAGCACATCAAGAACATCACTATGTGCACTTTAATCACTCTCTTTTGAAAATAATCTCCACCGACTTACCAAAAATTACCATCATTTTCTTAAGAGGCCAGAAGTGACCATTCTTTCCTAATTCTTTGCATAGGATGACCATAGTCATCAAGGACAATAATTCGGCGGGCTGTGAATGGCTTCCAACTGAAACAGCTCTGGATCTCACATGACCTTTGACACCTTTCACCTCAATTCTTTTTCCATCAATCATCCTTCTTAAAATTAGCCTGAAACAAATATGCACAACCCCTTTCATGCATTGTTTTACAAAGAGACACCAAACTTACCCCAACAAACACCACACCACAGCCCTTCTAAATAATAAAACACAATGGCCTTGGAGAAGCGTCACAAAAAAATCTTTTTCAGAATTAAAGACGTAGTCAATTGCTTCAAAAGGAGCTTTCTGTGACCAACAACCTTGCCCCCACACTTACCTATAAATGTGAGATCTCTTGGTCCCAGTATAGAACATGTGAATAATATCTGTATAGATTTGGTTAAATCCCTCTGCAATCATTCAAATTTGGTCGTGTTTCTTCCATAAATGGACACAAATTACAACACAGTAGATCACACTATTAGGAATGCAGATCTACCAAGGGCTCAGGTCAGTAGCCTTGGATGGGCACATGTTAACAACAGCTGACCATGCAGGTCGGGTATCATTAAACCATACAAAAAACATAGGGATTCATTTGCTCAATACAATGGTGATGAAAGCTATTGAACTACACTTGGGAATTGAGATTTTATAGTAATGAGTGTCATGTTGCTGCGATATTCAGCTTTGTTGTAACACAGACAATGCCACCATCAGTATCAATAAAAATTTTGAAAGATTTTCTGAGGATATCTGGAAGCATTAAAAAACAAGCTAAGAACCACAAAAATGACCTTTAATAGTAATTCACTGAAGCTACCATTGTTGTGGGCCGCCAGCTATGCTGGCAGGAAACTTAGCAATCCGTTTTAGGGCGGTGTATGCTGTGATGTGTGGATGTGTGTGTGGAGGGTGTGTGGATGTGTGTGTCACGAAATGTTAAGTTTTTTGTTTGTAAATTGACCTCAATGAAAAGTTTCACTTCAATTGGAACCAAAAACTTCTGTCATAAGGTACACAATGGAAATCCATCTATGTTGATTGAGGTCAAGGTCATGTTAAAGGGCAAAGGCGTCATTTGAGGTCAAGTTGAAAAATGGACTAAAAATGTAAAATTCATTAAAATTGAAACTCAAGAAGTTCAATTGGAACCAAACTTTTGTCATAGGTGCAATGCGGATTTCCCTCATATGTTGATGAGATCAATAAGGTGTCACAGTGCCAGGGTAAAAGGTCATGGGGCGGCATTACACAGCTCTATCTTCTTGAATATACAGCGAAAACAGCCGGTATGTAACCGCGACAATTCTAGTTGGGGAATTAAAATGGCCAGTGTGACTCTAGTTAGAAGGTAACTTCATTTTAAAAATAAATACACCAAACATAAGAATAAAAATCTATGCTTTTTTGTTTGCTTGTTCTTGAACACATAAAAAACAAAGTCAATATTAAATTCCACTTTTTATTCAACTAAGCTTGAAAATTGGGAAAGAATTTAGTATTGTGCCACCACCCTATAAATTGGGCAAAACTCAAAACAGAAATAAACTGTATGTTGAAGAAAGAGGTGGCAGAATACTGAATTCATCCCAAAAACATGAAGTTGTATGTAGTTCTTCGATATGGTGCTATTTTGAATAAGAAAAAGGTGACAATGGGTATAAAAGGCCTGGTATAAAATCTTGATCAATTCCATGACTAATTTATAAATTTAGATCACAGATAACTTTACAACAGAATCATCAGGCAACCAGCACTAAGTTTCTCAGACAATGACTAACATGTTTCTTAAATCCCTTGAGAAAGTGATTTTTTCAACAAAATTTGGGATTGTTTTAATTAATATGCATGCAGTCCGGTGACTTTAAGTGAAGTATATTCAAACATTTTTCAAGAAGAGCTCTGAAACTCTTAAAATATTTAAAAGAATTTATTTTTCAGTGTGAACTCCACCAGTTCGTCCTCTGTAGTCCATTTATCTACCTCCGTGCAGTGATGTCATAACTTGACACAGCTTTTACGCCACCCGTCAAGATGTGCGTTCTCTGTGCACGCATGTCAAAAATACTATAACATGCCTGCTTACACTGTTACTTTAGTACAGTAATGTTACTGTTAGTCAGCCTCATTTTAAGTTTCCCTTATATCAGGTGGTTGAACTCTTTCATCACACCTTCAAATAAACAGTTCAATTTTCAAATTATTTGAGTGATGATAGCATAAGTCCTCTACACTGGTCCAAAGACTTCAACAAACTGCACTTGAGTTAGACTCAGATAATATTATTATTAACTGTGTGCCATCATCTAGGTGAAATAAATACTTGTATCATGCCCCCGTTGTACCTCCAAAGATCTCTATACAATGGATTGGCTCTAGACAACAATAACTGTTATATTAGATGAGTGAGACAAACAGCCATACCCAACACAATAGTATTCCAGAGACGCCTGTTTAACAGAAGTTGTATCTTGGGTGTCCGTTTTAGTGAAATGCTATCCCATCCGCGCACACCTTCAAATATATTGAGCTAACTGAATTAGCTTGGAAGTCTGTGACTCTGTTATATCGTTAGGATAGCCAGATTTCAATGAAACACCATTTGTTGGTAAATGAAAGACTTTAAGGTCCGTCATACTCACTGCATTGCAGCACTGCACTGCCTACCAATCGTCACTGCAATCACTTGCAGTATTGCAACGCAATGCAGTATGCAAAGAAGTTTAAATTATTTGTTAACTGGCAATGCAACAAGATGTCAGTGGGGTGGTGTGCAGTGAGTGGTGCAGTGTGCCAATTTTCATTGCAATGCACGCAAGTTACTGCAACGTACTGCAACCTGTGACCTGCAGTGACCCCCTGGGTTGGCCTGCAGTTAAACGAGTAAGGAGTGCCGCGGAAGTGCGGAAAACCTCGCCGTAAGTTTACTGACAGCATACAGTGCAAGAGGAAGTATGAACAGACCTTTTACCTCTGCTGTCCCTTTTGGGATTACCCACTATGGCCATCAGTGGCTTCAAGTATGGAGCCGCAGGTACAAATCCAGTGTATAGAGATCCAGTGGTGTACTCCACAAGCCATATAATTTCCCCAAGACGATTAAATTGCCTTTCCCAGTCTTTCATTTTAACTCCCTGCTTCATAGACTGGTTGACTAGTGGTTATGTAATAAAGATAACCTTACAAGATTTAAGACGTAGCAAAGCACAAAAAAATACGTGATGATAAGGGAAGGCACCATCTTACCTGCTTCAAATAGCACATGTTGGCATATATAATGTAATTAAAATGTGATTAGTTTATGCTAGCATCCAATATTGCTAATGCATAAAATAACCTAACAATGCTCTGAGCTTGTGTGGTTCAGATGCTAAAAAACATTGTTACTATCAGCATTTAATGGTTCTTCATCAAATCTAATATCACTTGAATAGATACATTAGCTAAAATATGTGATGGAAACCTTCAAAAAAATAACCAACACATGCATGTGTAACACTGACGTTGCTACTATGTCATGGATCAAAATACATATTTGTTGTAAACTGGCCCCATGAGTGTCTGAAAATTTGTGATAGATATGAGTACATTATATGGTGACAGTGCATTTAAAACAACCAAACTGACATGTGTTTCAACATTTGCATGTTTGGCATTGATATATACAAAATTGTATAAAAACTTGGAAAACTATGATGGTAAAATTCTTTTTGCAACATTCCATGACGTTTCATCTTATGTAAGTTGCTACAGTGTCGGAACACAGGGGATTAAAATTACGTGCGACAGGAGATACGACACCTCTTGTAAGCGAACAAAGCTACGGGAGGTATGGCGCATCTCGACCATTACGCGTCGGAAACGAGCTGCGATGTTCCTCCTGGCCTCACGCAGTCACGCTCGCGTGTGTGCGATTCTGTCCAACAAATTATTAATCAGGACTTAGCCTGTGGTACTATTTGGATTAAGTAAAAAGTGTAGCACAAAGTCATGCTACATAGCTTAAATACAATGGATGTAATATACAGACAATGTTCTGAGGTAATTTACACCAGTTTTAAAAAATAATGAAATTTGTATGAATTCCCTTGCACCTATATAGAATGGCTTAAGTGACAGGTTTCCCATGGAACAGCCAGTTCATTCATAAACCATTCGGGTGGTAAAAGATTCATTTTTAATTGGAGTAACAATCCCAAACCCATGATGCTTATTGGGAGCAAGATTCTTTTGCTGCATTTCACCAGATCTTCTTCCTTTGATTCTCCCATCATGTTGAATTATCAGCTCATGTCTGTAGTTCTTTGGTTCTTTTGGTGATTGATATCATAGTGTGCACAAAAGGAGATGCAAGGTGAGAGAATCAACCCCACTGGCTGACTGCAATGGAACATGGTGGTAACCTGGGGAGAGAAAAATCATCAATGTGTGATAAATCTTAACTGAACTGTAGATCTCCCCAATGACAGAGTTCCCATGAAATTTGGGTCTTAAAAGGGGATAGGTTTAATTACATTTTTAGTTGGAAGATCAAAGAAATTCTTAAAGGGCCCAGCAAAGGAGAGATAAACCTAGTCCAAATTTTACGGGGGCATTCCATTCCAATAACAGGGGCCACAAAAAAGAATACACTACCAGTGACATTTCATTAGTGAAATATTGATTTTCAAGTCAGGCCATGAAAAGATTACACCAGTCACATGGAATTTTCTTATTACTCTCTGAAACATCAATAGTCACTATGATGTCATCACCAACCCAAATAATGAATGCTTTCTCGCCCCTCCTTGTAGATTGCCACAAACTACATCAATTCTATTGCATTCCTGGGACTTTAAAGATGTTTCACGAGAGAGGGGTACAGTAGTTGGCCTTAACTAGAAAACACATTTTAGTACAATTTTTGTTTGGCCACTGTCAGATTTTTTTTATAGATCACTGATAAAAACTATGTTCGAAGTGGAAAGAAATATTGACCAAAATTAGAGTGATGAATATGACCCCCAAGATAGATTGTCGATACTATTATTTTAGGGGATCAGCCAAAATAGGAACGCTATATAAAAACACAAGAAAATAAATGCAATTTTGAAATATGACAGATGTGAAATACTGATGTTAATTTTGAGAAAACTTGCTCATTAAGTGATTGGCATAGTTTTGAAATTTTGTGGATTTGTAGAACTGATGAACAAAGTAATTATGCTCTATTCGACCAAAACCTAAAACATTTATTATGACAGAATGTAAAGCGAGCGACAATCGAGCTGTGATGTAAATATGCCAGCACTGTGTGAGGCAAACTAAAGATTTCAAAAACATCTGCGCATCATGGTAAATTTCTGATGATACTGTATACATAACCAAATCCCTAATTTAAAGATTTGATAACTTACCTAATTGTATACTTGCTACTGGTATAGTATAATGTCCAATGAAATCATCTTTGCTGCCGACATTCATGATCGTTATACTGCCAAATCGGAGCAAAGGCTAACTCCGGGCACTTGACGTCAAAAGGTCAATTTCAATGTCCACGCTGGGTTGAATCTATAGAAAAGAAATGCAAAAACAAAAATGATCATTTTAACATTGACCTGAAATTTTCCCTTCTTCCTTGAATGGGTTTGTCCCATTTCTTCAAAAATTAACAGCTGTTGGAAATCCCTTGTATAATCCATTACACCTGCAATCCATACACTTGTTTTGTGTACTAAAAGTCAAAACAAACTGAATCTGCCTTCACAAATTCAAGGCACTATTAGTCTTTGCTTAAATGGCAGAAAATCGAAAAAATCAATTAAAAATTGTTTACAGGTAGTAACAAGTTAAGAGTATCCTAATATACCCTGCAAATTATTTAGACCAGAAGCATCCTAATATGGACAAAATCTTAAATTTTAGTATTCTGTGGTACGGGACACTTAATAAACACAAACTTGGAACACTGTCGTTTTCTTCCCTTTTTCTGTCAATTCACAGCTTGAAAAAAGTAACATATATGGAGAATTCTGCAGATTTCTCCTTTCACTTTTTAAACATATCCCTGCAATTTCAAATTATTTTGGCACTCTTTCTGATAAATCACTGATAGTGTCTTTAATAGATTATGAAGTCATTTAAATCAAAGTAGGCCATAATAGTCTAGTAGATTACATGGGTTCCCATTGCACCCCTTAAACTAAATCTCTGATTTTTAGCATCTCTAAATGTCATCTTCTTAAAGAATTTTTGATGTTACCAAAATTATATTGTCCCAAGAGTCTGTTTGGTAGACACTTGGATGTAAGATTAGTCATCTAAATGTTTCGATTTAGTTGAAGGTATCTCAAATGAATTTGTTTCATCATAAGGAATCAGGAAAATATATAGTTTGCCATATCTGTGATGTTCAGTTACAGTAATATGGATTATGAAAATGTGATAAAGGTCATTGAACTGTGATTGGTCATTTACAGGGGGCCAATGTTTCAAAATGCTTCATCACCATTTTTTGCCCATAACACATATTCAGACATTTCCATCCGGACATCCATCTGACCATCTCTCACACTGCTGCATTCATAGTCCCTCTGCACAATTTCGGCGGGGACAAGAAGAACCTTCTTTCCATTACCATTTGTGTACGACCTCTGTCTTGTACTCTGCTCGTGTTGACTCCATACAAGGTTCACCTTACATTAAGGGTCGATTATCTCCCTGGTTGGTTTGGGTAATGGCTGAGCAGTTAGGATCGTAAAAACAAATACAAAATACAGGTAAGTAAGTTGTATTTTGTTCTTGTCTTAACCCCCCCCCCCCCCCATTTTAACATTAATTTTTTTTCACAAGAGATTTGCCAATAATATTTAATAACATGCTTCCCCCAGGTGACCATTTTTGATTATAAAACATGACAACTGACATCACTTTGTGTGTTACACCCATGACCAAACTTTACATCACTATGCCAATGCCCAGCAGACAAATTCACACTTTGGCTTAATTTAAAGGGGGATGCCCGATTTAAAGGAATATGGAAGTTTTTATCTTGATAGATTGGCCTGCACCCAAAAACACACACCTGTGAAGTTTCGCGCCGATATTTCAATGTGTTTTCATGTGAGAGCAGCGAGGAAAACGTGATGCGTAAGCCCCCATAGATTCTGTTTTGTAAAATAATATTGGTCCCCACCAAATTGGGGTACCATTTTCGCTAATATTCCAAACCAAACATCCTTTGGCCTAAGATTTCACAGGGTAAATGAGAGAAAAAGAGTAGCTTTCTTCTGATACCAAAATGTGACCAAGTCCGGAAATCTGGGCTTCTGGGGACGAGGATATAGCGATCGGGCCATGGACCTTGAAGGCGATATTTGAAGATGAAGTCTGGGCCAGTTTCAAGCAGTGCTGGGCTGCAACGATGATGACCAAATCAACAGTTATTTTTTATTCAAAAACTTAGGTTCAAACCAGGGTTAGAGAGATTCTCAGTGATTTACTAGCACAAATCAAATTGGTGAAATTGTGCTAAAATAATCTGAGCAATATACTTACAGTAAGTGTCAGCTTCTGTGTATATACTGATCATTGGTTGTTTGGGTTGAATTGCAGTTTGGTGAGAAAAAATGAAAAAGAAAATTATAGCGAGTCAATAAGCAGCTGTAGTCTAAACGATCACAGTAATTAACTCTGGATTAACTCTTTTAGGACCGGAGGCATTATAGTCACTCACATATTAACATATTTCATTTTTTCTTATATTTCAAAATGAGGATTTTCATGACTATATTACTCAGATTTTTTATCAGCATGCAAATGCATTTAAATGAGTCCAAACCAACGAGTTTATATTAACCCAGACCCGATGATTCTCCCGAAACGGCGTAACCAGAAATCGAGGTGCCCAAAGTATTCTAATGAGCATACGCACTTCATTATCATGTTTTGGTTTCGGGCACCACCATATTGGGTTTAAGTATCGTCGTTTTTGGAAAATCCTTATGCATTTATGAACACGCCTATTTACGTTCGTCACCTCAGCGAGTGAAAACAACAATAACACCTGATGCCACATGCTATCATCACTCGGACTCAAATAGCGCTTTTCCTAAGCAAAATTAACAAGGATCAATCGGCGACTTTTGTGCATTAGGAAGCAGGAATCTTTTTAGATGCATTTTTTCTTTCATCGACTTGGTTTCGCATAATTATTTGCCGATAACGGCCGATCAACAATGGCAACACTGGGGATATGGGCAACGCTGATAGACATAACGCGTGACGCACAGATTTTTTATATCGTGTGCTTTGCGCCTCAACAGTGAACGACCCCTCGCGTGCTTACGAATCCCAACCAGGGCGCGCCGTGTGTGAGAGAAATCGGGTACGGGCTTGGGCTATTCACAAGTACACCGATTCCCTCTTGGTTTATTATTCCAGCTCTATGGTCCAACCAAGCTAGTTTTAAGTCTGTGGTTTTCTTTGAGAGGGGTCCTCAATGACTGCACGTCATGGTAAGCCATTAAAAAGCATTGACATATATGTTCCCCCTATACATTAATCTACCCGGATTAGAATGTTAAAACAACACAATAGAATTTAAGGTACAGCCCCCCCTTCAAAAAGTCGTTGATCTAAAACACTATATACATTAATGTCCTTCCACTTAGATGCCAGAACTGTCTATGTCAAAAAATGGAATTTTGTAATAGGCGAGTCAAAGCTGATTATAGCTAACCATAAGAAAATTATAGCAGTGTTTTGAAAATCTGAATAACAGTAACCTCCAGGTTAATGTTACTTATACTTTTTCATCAAAGTTTGATATAATAGGCCTCACACTCATTGATCAACATGGATGGTCGAAAAATTCCAAAATGGACATAGCCAGTTCTGGTCTAAGGGGACGATGAATTTGAAATGCCGAACAGACCAGCAAAACAAGCTGCAAAACGAATCCATCCATCTCTTTTTTTCGAGGTTCTGCATCGGCCCCTGCTATATAGATAATACTGGGTTTTGGATATGCAACCCCTTTGAGATGAATTTGATCAAGGGACAAAATTGCATTTACCTGCTTTGGCACTGACCACATTTTCCAATAATCTCAGTAAGTGCATTGTCTGACTCTCAACAGATGGCTACTAATCCCCCAAATCACACACTCTCTATTAAGGGAATTTTCAAAAGAACTGCAGAAAAATATAGATTGTCAACACTCTTTGATTTTTCACATAGCTCAAAGAAATTCGACCCATTGCCTAATCAGCTAGTCCATTATACTCTCATCCAGCCTGAATAAGAGTGACGTCATACTTCGAGCACTAGCTTTGTAGCTCGCTATTACAACTGCTGTTTTACTGCATTTGCACATTTAGAAGCCTGGGTGAAAGCTATGACGTCATTCCTAGTTCCACGGCCGACGCAGTATAGTGTCAATCATTTTACAATGTATCCCTTAAAACTGCATTTTCACTTGTGACTCTCCTATAGTGAACTTACGTTTTCTTAGGAAGACAGGCTTGAGAATGTTAACCAGATTTCCCATTCTGCTGGAATTTGCCAAGGTTTATGTCCCATTTCGTACCTGAGTCTTGGTAATTCAAGGCAACTGTAACAATAATTTTTTTCAATATTAAATGCCAACGTTAGTGTTTTCAGTTTCCAAAGAAACCAAATGCCTCACAGTGATATTACTTGTAATGTCACGGGTTGAGTTGTTAAAGGACAATTCCCCGTGATTCACAGTTTTGTCCCCAGACATACCAAAAAAGTTACCATTTTTATATCATCCTGAGCCAATAGCATAAGTATAGTATTGTGCCTAATCTTACATGTTTTTCTATTCAACTCAGGAAGAAATTTGTGTATTGTATTTTCTGTCCGTAACATAAATTTCATCCCAGTGACCTCCCATACTCCCCTTGTGAACATCTACCTAAAGTCTTCAACAGAATTGGGCATGTATTTTAAATGATATATCAATTACCTTGAAATATTGCATTGACAACTTAACCAGTGTCTTAAGGGTGTGGATTTCAATGTAATTTTTCCAATGGGCTCTTCATGTGAAATCCATACTCCCTCTGGTGTAGAGTCTAAACTAAATCTTCCACAGGATGTTCCAAATTTCGAATGGAAGAGCCCAATGATGAATTTCATACATCATTCCAATCAAGCCACAAAGCGAGATACTCACCAATTTGGCATCCAACATTCCATTCCACAATTTTGACCGGGTTAATTTGAGAGTCACTCTCTTCCTCATCGGATCATTGTTTCTGACAAAGACATTCTGGTGTGTTCTACAAAGTCTGGGGCAGACTTAGCGTGCTAGATCAAAAGCCTTGCTCTCACCAACGAGGACATCTCGTAAAACTTGCCTGGGAATGAAGAAAAGATATTGGATATAAATAAGTACTGCATTTACATATTATTCTAAGATTATTCGGCCGTTTCGAAATCCGGCCAACGCACATGGGTTTTTTTTTTTTTTTTTTTTTTTTTTTTTTTTTTCAACACTATCTTGCGCTGGCCAGCTCCATGAAAGATTAATAAATATATAATCATTATTTTAAGTTGGTTTTGTTTTTTTGTAGTTTAAATTTCAAAACAATAGATCGTATAGTTAAAAACAATATACTTTCTGATGCTATCCGCTAGGAATCGAGGACACCTTTCGAACCTATAGATGATATCTATCGCGCTTCTACCAACCCTGCTTGATAGCTCAGTCTGTTAGAGCGTCGTGCATGTAATACGAGGTCTCCTGTTCGAATCCGGGGCCGAAGCGCACATGGGTTTTTTTGTTTTTTTTTTTTCAACACTATCGTGTGCCGCTGGCCATCGCCAGGGAAATTAATAATTATACAAGATTAATTCTTAAGTCTGGTCACGTTATCTACCAACAAATTTTCTGATCCTAGAAAATTCAATTTTTCACCAAAAGCTAAGGCAGATCCAATTTTCAAGCTTTTTTGGCTCTATTTGTAATAAACAGGTGTTTAATGATAACATGTTTTGCTCTACACTATCAATATCAAAAGTTATGGCCATGCTTGTCTACTTGACCAACTTTGACCTTTTGCACGACGTCCGCAGATGAATATCATCAGCAACTACTGGTCTCTACAGTAAAGAATAAACCCAAAGTTTCTAGTTTTTGTCCCCGCTAACAGTGAGGGCCAGATTTGCCTCACTTCACAGCATAACTGTTGTGTGGGATTTATGGAGGCAAGATTGCCAGATGACCCATTCCTGAAGTCATGTGGCTGGATGGCTGCCATTTAGCTCTCCCAGTCCGGCACTCTTTGTAGGTAGGATATTCTATTCTTTTTAGTTCTAAACCATGGCAACCATCTCCCCCGCTCTGACCCCTCCTCATCATTTCCTTAGAATTTCCCCCACGGGGGTGAATGGTTTAATCTGTCGCCAATTCGGTCGGTCCGGCCCTGGGACAGGTAGTACTGGTTACCAGGATACCAGTATGCATGCCCTCAAATAAACCGGACCCGACCCTTGTCATACCGGAATAAGAATTATAGACAATCATCTTCATCACTTACATTTCTCTTGAGCATGCGGAATCCTTTAAACCCAACACTCTTGCATAAGATCACTAAGTCTGAAGCTCCTTTGAAACAAACTTCACATTCCACCTTTTTCTGTAATACAAGAATAGAGAAATTTGAGATTGAAGCACGTAATTACGCTCCTGTTGGGAGAATTGTTATGGCATGTGCCAATTGGAAAATTTCACCTTTACAGAAGGGCAATAGGAGAGAGAATTTTGTGAGCATAAACAAGCATTCAAGCATTATACATAATTGGTGATTTGGTGAGTATAAACGGTCCATGTATTTGTTTTGTGTCTTATATATAAGCATGCCACAATTGGTTTGAAGTCTCCTAAATTAAACAAATTATCCAAAAATAACACCGACTTGACAATCTTTTATAATGAATAATGACTTGTTACAACCTGTGCAAACGTCAAAATGTCATGGATGGCAAACTACATTTTTACTTTAAAATGTGGTTTACAGAGATCTCTATGGAGATTGACCAATAGCTACGATATCACAGGCATTCAGACCGTTGTAGGCCTATATATGTCAAGATTTCCACATGGAATTTTTCTGATAGTTTTTGCATGCTCCTAATATATCAGTTGTGGTAATTGTGTTGCCACAGTTTAATTTCTTTTTAAATACAATAAGAAATTTTGCAATGATCACACAGCTGTGATGCCTTGCATAACCTGAAATTTGATTTCAACATCACAATCATTTTTTGATATCAATAGGCAACATTCACTTTATGCTGTACTCCATTGACAACTGCAGTACCACCGAATAATGAGAATCCTATAATTTTTATTACTAAATCAATCCAATAAACTACAAATTATTTGCAGCTATCCATTAACAGCAGGCCCGTAGCCCAGGAATTTATGTGGGGGGGGGGGGGTGCGGATATGCCAACGGCGGACCTTTTTGCGTACCAAAACAAAAAATTTTTCGTTGACCCAAAATCTTTCAAACACCGTCCGCACCAATTCTGAGGGAGGTGGGGGAGAAAAAAATGATCGTCGCAGCATTGAAAAAAAACAGTAGAGTACAACTGCAATGTAATCTACGATGGTTTAACCCTACTTAAGTCAGTAATATAAAAGCACAACAACCCTTGACCAAACTTTTAATTGACAACATGCAAAGGACCTTCAACGTGGCAAATCGGACCTTCAACATCATAAAACGTAAAGCTGACCTTTGTCTTTGTCGCATCCCCCCCTGGCTACTGCCTGATTCCTCTACTGTAGTTGTGGTTGACAATGCCAATCAGGGCGTTCAGAATTTGAAAACCATCAATCGGGGGCTCAAAAGCTGTACTTGTCCACAATGGGCTGATTTTGCAGAATTTTGCAGAATTCCTGGGAGGGCGCGAGCCCCCGTCCCTGACTCCGTGCCTGCATGTGCCAAACTTCAAATTTTCAACTGAGACTGCTTGAATGCACCAATTCTACTATGCCTTTACTGTGCTTACTTACTTAAAATGTCAATTATTTTTTTTTCAATAGTACGCACACAGGAAAAATCAATCTCAGTGGCATACACAAAGATCCACAGCCATTATTTCAATCACTGAGAAACCACTTGTGAAAAGACGATGAACCTTTGAGTGACACTAGATATGTTCCACATGAACGAGAGCGATGTTCCTGGTATTTGAAAGGTCTCTGCATATCTCCAAGAGAAGCAGGAAATGCCTAATTATTAATTAATCCACTGAGCCAACAGGTTAGCAGTAAAGGATGAATCAGTTAAGACTGCATTTACAACAATTTAACCACCCACACAAAGAAATTATACTGTGCTTAAAAAAGATATAAAATCTTTGTAAGTGGAAAATGGTTTGAGAAAAAAGAAAGGATGAAGAGAGGGGGAAAAGGGGGTGAGTTTCAAAGTAAAATTTTAACTAAAGTTCGCATGAATTAACAGAGGAAGCTATAGACAATATGTTTATGCAAATGTACACAGCAAGGGTGTACAGAGTATGACCCCTCCTCACATAGGTCACAGTAACAAGAGGGTAACAATAAGTGCATATTACACTATAACCCATTTCCCCTTTCACAACAAGCAAGAATAAATAAACAACACGCAAGCGAGTAAGCGGCACAAACAGTTTAACTTCCTAAGAATTGTACACAGATCTTAGGGAACAAGTCTCAAATATATAAACCACAACTAAAATAGCACAGCTAGGCTGACCCTAATGTATTCACCCTCTTACCAGCAACTCAAGCTTTAGTAATGCAACCTAGCTTAAACCATATCATCAAATCCCATCCTAAAATGTATGTCTACAACTACGAGAAGTCAATCAATCAATTTTTAATCCATGCCATGAACACTAAAACAATACGAAGAGTGTAGTATAGGGTGTGGTCTCCAATACAGCAAGACTAGCCTTCATTAGACATGAAATCAAGAGTTATACAGTGTTTCCATATAGCAAGTTACCATCATTTCAAATTTTTGCACTACCCCTGCTGACCAAGGTACAAGTTGCATGCAAATACATATACATATGTGTACATAATCCCCACTGAATAAGAAGATATCACTGATAAAGAGAAACTGACACAGCATTTCCAACCATGGAGGTGGGTGCCCCCAAATGGTGTGGGCCTCATAAGAATGGGGTCGTGAAGCTAACTTGGAACAAAATATTTTCATGATATAACAAACACGCGTGTCGATTGTGCGTTACGCGTCTACGTGGCAACACTACGGCAGTTTTTGGTGGGGAAGTGGGCGTACTTCTAAACTGTCCAAAAATTATGAGCCAGAGTAATAGACACAGTTTCAGGGTGCCCCCATTCTTCTCATTCATAATGGGGTCTTGGACAAAAAAAATTGTTTGAAAACCCTGAACTGGTGAGTTTAATAATTTCCATTCTGTTATGCTGACCATTTCTGTTGCACACCACACTCAATCAAGTAATAAAAATTCAGCAGGAATATTACAATAGCAAAATGATGTTTTTTCATTTGCAGTCTGCACTGTGAAAAATTTAGATAACGTCATTATTAAGTGTTTTGTCAATGGTAATGAACAGCCCATTGCTACCTAATTTTTTTTGAAACTCAACACACCTTTTTGAAAGACTCTGGTTAGCTTTAGGGAAGTAAATCCAGAATCTGATGGGTCACTTCCC
Organism: Ophioderma brevispina; assembly: GCA_023653785.1. NCBI lineage: Eukaryota > Metazoa > Echinodermata > Ophiuroidea > Amphilepidida > Ophiodermatidae > Ophioderma > Ophioderma brevispina. Next base: position 19,149 of record JAMKCH010023938.1, read on the forward strand.
AATGGATAACCAGCTGAAAATACGCCCCTCCCCCCCCCCCTTCAGTGAAAGAATTTCGGAAAACTCTTTTACCAGCGTAGTTTGAATTTCATTCCAGATAGCCCATTGCTACAAAACACAACACCTTCATTAGAAAACTGGCACAAAGGGCTGCCAAAAATCTGACCCACATGGATATCCATTCAGGACTGGTACTTAAGGTGATACCCAAAGTTCACCCTCCATTTTGAAATGTGTGCAATGTAAATGTGCAAAAGAAATGATATTTTTTCCCCTACAATACCCTCCCTGAAAGAAATTTTCTTTAAGTGGATACTCTTTGAGGCCCTTGACCTCTGATCCAAACCTGGAGTGGAATTCCACTCACCCATATTTCAGCGTCCTTAGACTGAGAAGAAGTACTGCAGGGATGGTGATTGAAAAATCACAAAACAGTTAAGCTATTATACTTTTTCAGACAAGATGTTTACAAACCCCACAATCCAGTGTTTTGGGGAAGAGGGTACGCTTGCTTAACCCAAAGACCAGGGGAACTCCCAGAGCTTTTTTGCATTGCCAACTTCATACAGCCAGAAACACTTTCTTGGCCCTAATATGGTTATAGAAAATAGCAAGCATACAACAAAACTGCTGCTTTGAATTACCATGCTTGAATTGTGAAGAAAAAAAACACATCTTTTTTTTTTTTTTTTTTTTTTTTTTTTTTTTAAAATTACTTACAAAAATACAGAAATATGAGTTAAAGATGGAATCAGACAGCATTGGTGTGTCAAGGAATGGGATAACTTAATGACGACCTGGATTAAAGGGACTAGAGTAAATGGACTACAGAGTCATGGAGCAATATCATCATTCAAATTTTATTTGAACTTTGTCATCACAGCAGTGCCATAACAGAGCAAGCCACATAAAGTTAGCAAATACTATTCTGCAATCGAGAGTAAATTTCATTATGAAAAATTAATGTACAACCAAGGCCAACTTTAACAAGCATGCATATAGTACATTAAAGTGAATCTGACATGTGAAGATCAGCCACTGCTAAAAGTAAGTGTTAGCTTTATTTATCATTTTGAGGAAATTCATTAACGAAATTTTGAAAATCGACGGGCCTCGTCAAAACCCCATATTCCAAAATACCATAAAATAATCAAATAGCAAAAAAAACTTGGCCATGACACCTAGTACGTGCTGAGAGCCGGTGTAAACCACATAGCTACTCCACACCAATGCAGACAGCCGTGTACACTCTCAGTCTATGTGGCAAAAACACTGAATCCTTGCAGCATTGTACGTCTGTTGGTAGTACTCTGTCTTGATGGTAGGTATTGGTGGGTCTATTAGGTGGTAGCTACGTGGCTACAACCATGACGAAATTGGCCGTGTAATGTTAGTTTTGTCAAAATATTCAACTTCAAATAATAAGGTAAGCATATTAGCACATTTTTTTTGAAGGTGCGCCCCCAATTTTTCAAAATTTGTATTTTAAATTACAAGGTGATGCAATGCAAATAATGTAATTGGTACTATACCTGTGAATGGTTAAGCTCAAGAATGCTTCTGTGTCACAAACGAAGGAATTTTGTACTATAATAAATTATTATCGGGGATCCCCGCTAATAAAGATTCAACGCTGCTGTAAACGGCCTTCCAATGTAAATAGCGGGAAATAGCGCCATGGAAAGTTCTACGCTGATCCTTAGTTGTTTTAATAGTGCGGGCAAGTCAAAGTTAGAGGTTAATTTTCTCGAGGGGCACTATTTCACATCATGGACGGACTACGTAGCATTTCCAGCTCTGCCGTTAACACCTCGAAGCACACGAAGGCACAATTTATAATCCCTGCCACATGTAATTGAATAGAATCTCGATCACTTGAACCGTAGTGGTTAAGAAGTCCAATCTGGGATCCCAATTCTAATTACAAAACGCTATTTTTGAGATAAATACCCATTTTTTAGCATTCTCGTTCGCAGGTATAGTTTCCTAGACAATTACCAACGTACTGTGCAAAAATATAAAATTTGGAAATTGGGGCGCTCTTCAAAAAATGTGCCAATATTGCTTTCACCAAATTAACAATCCCCATATACCTTATTATCTTATCCCCACTATTACAGTAATTAGCTTAATAGCTTTACATTAGTTTATTAATAACCACAAATACCGAACGACAGACATCATGCTTGTACGGCCAGTCACTTCGACAAGAACCTGAAGAGATAAAAGGCGATAGTGCCCCTCCGCTGACTGGACTCACAATTTGTGCAAATAAAGCGTGGCGAAGAGCGACCTTGAACTAACCCAAAACTTGGAATCCCAATAATAATGAATTGGTACCTCTAGTTTTTGCATGATTACCCACAGGTGATGACTGTTGGCCCATCATTAGGATAAGAATGGAATTTTTACCCTTTGGAATATCCAATACTGTTGTTTTGTATATAAATCAGAGTACAAATTAGTCTCTCATAAAGATGAATAAGATTGTACTTCCCATTATTCGCCTGGTCAAAATTAGTAACCCCACCATGAGGCATAGTTCAAGGATGACATCATTCTCCTTCGTCTTTCCTTCCTTAAATATTAAATGGGACCTATACTGTACATGTTTATAAATTCCCGGTTTCCAATGCCTAAGTGTGCGCATGTGCACACAGAGAATGCCAACATTGAATTTAAAAAGGAGATTTTGCGAGGGAATTTTACCCGTGGGCTTCTTGCGTTGCATTTACAACTACGGAAGGCACTTGTCTGGCATATACCTATTGTTCAACGCACACTAATATATAGGCGAAGATAAGTCCCAGTTCGGCGGTGGATGATAGTACGGCGTTTAACTACATTGTAGCTAAACGACTTGTAAAATATTTACCTGCGTTTTTAACAGTGCGTTTAGCTAACCACATTAGGGCCTAACCACCGTCTATTTTAAACATTGTTTGAGCGTTTGAGAATACGGCCCTTATATCTAACTTTAAAGGCTCATAACTTGAAAACTACGCTCCTTACACATATGAAATGCATCACATGAGATAGAGCTCTTAAAATAAACACCTTTCCAGAAAAAATGGACAGAGCTTTTCCACCGTCCGACAGCCCCATTTTAAGGAACTGTCATAGAACTAAGTCCATATAGATAATTTTTTTAAATACATGAAAAGTACAAGGCCTGACTTCTAAAGCTTGAAAAACTTCAAAACAAAACCGCTACAACAATGCATTGTTGTTGGTATATCCCCGGTTGCACCGTTGCAGTTAAGTAGTTAAACTAAAATACCCATTCCCAGAAGACTTAGCAATACAGCAGTTAAATGGTTACATCAAAATATTAATGTGAGGGAACCATCCGAAAGTCGGGAGAAAAACGATGTCGGAACCAGTTAACAGACTTTATTAATTTGAAAATCTTTCAAATCTATGTTCTTTTATTCACTCTGAAAAAGATAGTGCCGCTCTTTCCTTAACTTTATTGTTTCTGTATTTATTTTTTTTTTTCTTTCCTTAACTATACCGGAAAATCAGGAGATTTGCTAGCAAAACGGGAGACGTGAGAACAAACAAAAAACGGGAGTCTCCCGCGGAAAACGGAGAGTTGGCATCTCTGGCACAGAAGCACATCACGTACACACACACGCGCGGCACACACACACCACAGATACACAAACCCCCCAAACCCACACTGTGTGACAACTTTACCATAGTATTGGGCATATTTGACCCTCTTTACACTCTGCAAGTCCAGGTTTAAGCCATGCCAGCACTGTTTATATGCCATATAAAGCAAAGTGGGCACCCATCAGCAAGCAGCCAAGCAAAAATATAGATAACGCCAACAAGTGTTCAATGGGTGCTACCATAACAGCATGTTTCCTGTCCCTTATTGATAAAATATAATGGCCTGTACTTTAACAAACAGACCTAACCAAAAATAATGTCTCCACTTTCGCTAGAATTGTTTTATCATGTGTGGACTTCCTGAGAATCGCTCATATGATTGGGCATGTTTTAACTTTCTCAGTGCAATTTGTTTTAAAATGAGATGAATTGTAATAACAAGAACCATTCCCCTCCTTGTCATTTTATGGTCATTTTTATCAATAGAAAAGAGACATAATTAGTGAACAACTCCATTTATTCTAGGGCTTAGTTAGTTCCCCTTTGTGAATCAAGACAATTTGATTTCATCCTGCCAATTTAGTTTTGTATGTGTTGGTAAAAGACATGCCCAGGAACTCCCCCAACCCAGTGGCTGCATGGCTAATGTATAGGCCCTAAGCTGATTTCACATCTTTTTGGCAACCCTCCCTACGAAGCAAATATTGACTAGGGATACTTCTGATTTGGCAACACCCCCTAGAAAGCTTGGCCAACACACCTCAAAATCTTGGCAGCCTCAAAACTTCAACAAGGATACCGTTTCAATTATGCAACACACTATCTACCCAATAACTGGTAACCTAGAACCCATAAGGTCAATTTGCGAATACACTGTCCGTGTTGGTTATTGAACTGTGCTCCCGCTCCCTGGGATAGAGATTGTACTTGAGCTGGAGTACTAAAAGCAAAATCTACCTTTTCTTTCTTGACGGCATCTGCTGCGCATGGCAATGTCCCCACTTTATTTCACAATTAAAAAAAGTGGTAGTGTGAGGGCATGCAATGTAAAGATGAACGGGTAAACAAAGGGGGTTTACAAATAGAGGAGAAAAGACAACTTTGAGACGTGCTGTCCATGCATTCAATGAATGTTACAGTGCTAGAAAAAGCAAGGAGGATTAACTAAGCAATTACTCACTTGCATATGACAACATATTATATTTTTCTGTTCATACACAGCTGTTTTGAAAGTCTTTTATTATGAAAATACACGTCGCGGTTCTCGAACCGCTAAAACCCCTGGCGGGAAGCTGTTTACGAAATTTTTTAAATAATCAGAGCTGCAATACCCCCCCCCTTAACCAAAAATCCCCTTAAACAACACCCCAACCCCCCCTTTAAACCTTGGGGGCAACCCCTTATACTCGTGCAACCCACCTTAAACCACAACAAGCCCCCTTAAATAAACCCTGACAACCCCTTTAAAAACCGCGACACCCACCTTAAACCCCAACAATCCCCTTAAGCCCAGACAACCCCCCTTAAAACCCGTCAACCCCGTGTGCACAACGTCCGCAGCAATGCATACGCACTTCGCGTGCATACGCGCATGCGCGTGCATGTGTGCACTCTGCGCATGTATACGCGTTTTATGCGACAAACCCCCTTAAACCCCAAACCCCACTTAAACCCCAAAATCCCCTAAACCCCACAACCCCCCTTAAACTGGACAACCCCCCTTAAACTTGTGCAACCCACCTTTAGACAACCAACAAGCCGCCCCCTTAAAACCCGGACAACCCACCGTAAACCCCAACATTCCCCCTTAAGTCCAGACATCCCCCCTTAACCCTGACAACCCCTTTAAAACCAGACACCCACCTTAAACCCCAACAATCCCCCTTAAACACCCAACACCCCCTTAAGCTGGACAAGCCCCCTTAAACCCATACACCCCCCTTAACCATGGACAACCCCCATAAACTCGTGCACCCACCTTAAACCACAACAAGCCCCTTAAGCCCAGACCACCCCCTTAAACCCCAACAATCCCTCATAAACCCACAACCCCTTAAAGCGACAACCCCCCTTAACCCGGACAACCCCCCTTAACCCGGACAACCCCCTTAAACCTCATCAGCGCGAGAGTACTGATTCCCCACCCCTCACAAGTTTCATCATCAAAAATCGGACTTATGGATCTTCAGATAGTTTTTGTTCCCAAGCTTTTTGGTAAATACCCCAATTAACTCATTAATTTGCAAATTAGGTACCTAATTAGCATGCCACGCCCTTTATCAATCTAATCAGATGAAGGGCATGGCCGTCCGATCCGCCACCCACCAAGTCCTCATCACCATAACCCTATGGGGTCTCATGTTAATCGCGTTCACAAGATTGTTGGGTAACAATACCCACATTAACCTCATTAATTATGGCAAATGGTCGCTAATTACCATATGCCCGCCATAAGCTAATCAGATGAAGGGCTGGTCAGTCGATCCCACCCACCAAGTCGCATCACCATAACCCTTATGGGTCCTCATGTTATCGGCGTTCACATCCAGATTGTTGGGTAAAAAATCCCCAAATTAACTCTTAATTATGCTAACTAGGTACCTAGTTAGCATATGCCACGCCCCATAATCTAATCAGATGAATGGCCCTGCAGTCCCGATCCCACAACCAAGTCACAATCACCTAACCCTATGTGTCTCATGTAATCGCGTTCACAAGATTGTTGGGTAAAAATACCCGCAAATGTCAAATCATTAATTTAAATGCCAATTAGGGACCTAATTAGCATATGGCCACGCCCATAATCTAATCATATGAAGGGCATGGCTGTCCGATCCACCATCCGCACCCCAAGTTAATCACCATAACCCTTATTGGTCTCATGTTATCGCGTTCCAAAGATTGTGTTGGAACGCCGCGCGCCGACTCCGACGCCTTGACTGATACATAATCCCCCCTTCTTCTTTTCAAGTCCAGGGGGATAAAAGTAGAATATTAAAAAAATATCCATAGCGACACAGTTTTTTGACAATTGATTTGGGCTTCGAGTTGTTCCATTCCACTGGCTACCTCCTGAGCAAATTTATGAAATTTTGTGCAGGCAAATGTTTTTTTTTTTCCTTTAAAAAATTTTGTTTTGCCCATATTTTGATGGATAAGGGGTATCTACAGGAAATTGAGAGAAATTCGGATCCTCAAAAAAAATCTCCTCCCTGTCACTTTAAAAGCCTATATGCAAATTATTTCTGACGTTGTACAAGGGGTACTAATGGTTCTTGCATCCCTACTTATATCAGTATACCACTTCATTTGAATACACTGTAATTTGTGGACATGATGAGAAGAAGACCTATATCAGTTGTCAAGTTGTATCGCACCTGCTTTAAATGTGTTTTCTAAAAATTAAAGAACATTTTGGATGGGCCAAACAGCTGTGCCAAGGGAGGAATATCTCAAAACTATCTTAATTCAGTAGTAATTGTGTGTATTTTCAATAAACCCAGTTTTACTGTACAAATAATTTCCAGTAACCATAAATAAAACCATATAGAGTGCTTACCCCCTGGGCACTACCCCTAAGATACAATCTGTCCTGACGGCTCCAATACCAGGACACAACATAGATAGCCCGCTGACACCATCTAAACGGTGCTTCTATGTCCCTCTGCAAAACCATACCACCATTCTAGGTATCTCTGATTGCTCGCTGCATTTTAGGAAAGGATTAGCACAGTTTTAACACAGATTGACAATGCTTTTTTGTATAAATCTTGTGTATGAAACGTGGATCATGTTTTGCAAAATTGTAAATACTACTTTAATGAACTATGAAGAGGTCCAATTTTGCATTCCTGCATAATCCTAATCCCAATGTATAACTATCATCTGGAATTTCAATCTGTATCCTGTGTTTGGCAATGTTCATTGTAGAATAATGCAGTAATACAACATCAGAACTAGAATTTCGCAGTTCTCTGCTTTCATGCGCACTATATTCAAAGAATAAAAGCTGTGGGCCGCCCTGCCTATCTTACAACATGACCTTTGACCTTATCAACAAATGAGGGTTACCATGTTGCATCTCTGACTCAAGTTTGAACTTCGACTTTTCAATGGAGGTCAATTTTAAATTTTTAGCCTGTCTTTCAACTTGACCTCATATGACCTTTGACCTTAGCATGTAACCTTTGACCTCATTAACATATGAGGGATTCCATGTTGCACCTATGGCAAAAATTTGGTTCCAATTGAACTTCAACTTCTCAATTGAGGCCAATTTTTAAAAACCTTCACATTTTAGTGACACACACACAACAGATTGCTAAATCATCCTGCCAGCTATAGCTGGCGGCCCACAACAAGGGACGTATTGTTAATGTGGGTACTGTGTCTTTGTTTTGAGATACAATTGATTCAGATATGGTAACAATTGGGAGCACTTTGGTGTAACAGTGCATGCACTGTACAACAGGAAAATGGTTGGCCTCCTGCAATAATCTTGTACCCTCAAATGACGTTCCTGACATTGACGTATCTAATTATGGCTGTGTTATGGCAGTTTGGGAATCAACAAGTGCAGTTCAGGTGTCACTCACTGTCAAGAGTATTTCCAATATCTCAATTTTAGCTTTTAATTACTTAGCCTAATTGTCAAGCTTTTACTCCAATCCACAATATGAAATCCAAGTCTCACAAAAGGTTCAAGACAGTGGTGTGACAAAACGGTTAATGTAAACTTGACTTTCACTGCTTTAAAATCAATCTGTACATAACCCATACGTCTCCGAGTTCTTAACTTAACCCTGTGGACTATTAATCATCCACAATGTGACATCACAATTTCACCAGATTGATCACGCCACATTGAGAGAGAAAAATCATGTCATGTGGATAAATTGTCAGACAGGATATAACCATCAATTGCACAGTTTGGGCCCAGATTGCCAGGGGTAATCGGCATCACCAGGATGAGCTAATTGACAAGCTAAGGCATGCGTGATGTTGGTGGTTGAAAAATTCACTGGGCCTAAAAAATTGTTTAATAGGGATCACATAGTGATCAGTAGAAGCATTTTGCTTAATGAACCCAAAGTTGATTAAGAGTACCATATATGCTGTATCACCATATATTAAAGGTGTGTGTTCTGCTTATTGTCTTTACCACCCCCCAATTCACCAGAAAGTTGCCTTGATTTTTATACAGTACCACACATGCAGCAGACTGTATTTTTCTCGAAATCTGTCCCAAAATTTTGTCCCGAAATCTGATTCTCCAAATACATTTCTTTCTAAAGATAAAAAACAAAAACTGCTGTTTTTATGGTTAACCATCATCATTAGTACAGTAATCTATAGGGCATTGCAGTATGCTTTATCACATCTATCATCAAAACCACAAGTTTGTGTCCCACTAAAGTTGGTTGTGGGTGTATGTGGGTGCCAGGCTCCCGTATCAACTAGAGAACACAGTACGCTCAAATTGGAACAGGTACCTTTAAGGGGTTTGACATGCTGATGAACTACTCGATAGAATCTAAAACAACTCAAATTTGAGTCTTTTTAAAAATTTGGGCAGCTCGTTGGGCCGCAAGATAAGTTAGCAGGACATTCGGTACGCAGCAGAGCAATGAAGGCGTGCGTAGAAGATGCACGCCTGACTGTTTCATGTTTTAATTCTTTGCGAGAATAAACGCAAACAAAACACAGAGAGATCCTAGGTATCTGCACATGGAACCTTTGCACCTCAAAATGCATATTCTTTCTTTGCCGCCAGCAGTGGTTGCTAAATTGAAGGCTCAAAGCTCAAAACAGCTTGCGCGTAAAACCGATCACACGTCAAACCCCTTAATTTCAATTTAAACGCCATTTTAAACTTGGAGAAACAGTCAGCACAACTACACCATCACTTTCTAAAGTGTCATCTCTTCTTGTGTCACAGTTATGACACAGCATTTTGGGCATAGTAATAACATGCATTAAATAGTGAAACAGGGGGATGACTTGACTAAAAGTACAGTCTGACACAATGCCTGCAAGGGGAATGTCTGGGTGAAACATGCGTGTTAATTATGTCACTACATCTACTATTCTTGGACAAATCAAGTATTCCAAAATGTTGACTTTAAAGAGACATGAGATTTCCAGGAAGAAGTGCCCCCAATTTTTCTTGAACCGTTATATTTGGAATGCTTACCAATGTATTAGATCACACCTGAAGTGAATAAGCCGAATACGCCATCTTTAATAAGATGATGATTTAGTAGTTTCTGTCGTGCACGACAGAAAGTCAAAGCATGGTTTTCTATGGGAATCGATTACGATAGCAGGCAAGTTCAAAACAAGGTTTGCGGTTTTCTTTTGCACCTGTTTGTCTAATAAACCTTCGAACGTTCTCGGCAGGTGATCTACAATCGATCCAGTGAAATTTTAGAGAAATTTGTTTCCTAAAAAAATCTCCTCCTGTCACTTTAAACAATGTCCACATGTGATACTGTAAATGAGGGTATTTTCGCGAGTAGAATTTTTTGTGAATGGAGACAACAAGGACATTTTTGTGTTGTGCTAAATTTGTGATTGACCATCACAGTGCTTATTTCCAATGTATGTTGAAAATATTTCGCAAAGTGTTATTTTTGCGGTTTAAGTATTATTCAAGAAAATTAAACCCCTGTGAAAATTTCCTCGTTTACAATATTTAAATGAACTTCATTGTTGGTTCTAAAATTTTAGATACATATTGGGATTAGTATTCAGTCTGGAATGTATTTCCAATTAACTTAATATTGTCACGAACTCTTGACGTCACAAACCGTAAACTATCTAATTTCTGACCGAGGTATACCAGCGACTTATTTCTCAGCCCCGCCAAGACCGGGATTCGAACCCGGGACCCCTCGGTCTCAAGTTGAGCGCGCAGTGAATAGAGCCAAAGAGGAATTCCCCGTTAGGTGTATTGACACTAACGAACTTATACCTCGTGACATTACTCCCCGTCCTTACAAGGCACGTCCCGGGCCTTAAACGCCTGCCTCCTTTTTTTTTTTTTTTTTTTTTTCGCAAAGTGTTATTTTTGCGGTTTAAGTATTATTCAAGAAAATTAAACCCCTGTGAAAATTTCCTCGTTTACAATATTTAAATGAACTACATTGTTGGTTCTAAAATTTTAGATACATATTGGGATTAGTGTTCAGTCTGGAATGTATTTCCAATTAACTTAATATATTTTGGGGTTGCATGCATGTTAATTCATACTGGAGTAACCTCATTTTTAATTTCATATTATGATTTCTGGTACTAAGCAAATAACAACAAGATATACGAAATATTACAACATTCAGAAGAAGAAAATTTGCTAAACAGCCACATGCTGCTATTACCAATGCAAAATTTATGCAGATATTTTATACAAATCTCAACATGCAATGTCTCTCCCCTATCTATTTTTCATGTTGTCTCACTCTCCCTCTCACCTGCACTCTGCCTCTTCCATATTCCTTCTCCCTTCCCCCTGTCTCACACAAACACACACACACATACACCCACTCCTCTTTGCCTCCTCTCATCCACCCTCTATTTCCCCCTTTATTTCCCTCCATAAAAACAGGGAAAACATGCCAGAAATGTTTGAAAAACCATCAAATATTAATGATTTGTGACAAAAAAGTTGTCATCTGAACTAACCCAAGAATGACAAGGGCCGGCAGATCCTGAACATGCACCAACATATATAAAACAAATGAAATTATTGATGATATATGAACCACAGCATGAATGACTGATTACAACTTCTAATTTAATCACTTCATGGTCAACATTTATACCAAAGCTAAAAATATTCAGGTATACTTCTGGTTATAGAAAAGTTGACCATTTCTTTAAGAATGTGCAAACTTACAAATCATACTCAAGGACCAAAAATTGTACATGTCCACAACATTTGGTGACAAGAACATCAAAATAATAACCAATAATGAGGCTATGATAATTGAATACAAGAATAATCATTGAGTTGTAACTTAATTAATTTAAACAATAAAATAACTGCTACAATTATTACCTGTTTCTTGCCTTTCTCACTTTCCATCTTTTTCTTGATCTCCTCATCCTCTACTTCAAGCTCAGCTGCCTCATCCTCTTCACTTACATCCCCCAAGTCAATCTCCTTTGCCATGTGGTCTAGGTTGGCCGCACCATCTGTAGCTTGGCCTGCACTATCTTCCGGTAGTTTCTTGTTCTGTGTATGAATAATGAGAATGATGATTATAACATAAATTAGCAGTCTTTTCCAAATCCTGCATTTTAAAAGGCACTACCAGTGATTTACCAAATTGGAAAATTAAAAAAATGTTAAGTATACTAGATCTAATATATTCTGCAAGTGGTAAGACCAAAAGTAACCTAATAAGGACAAGACTGGCTATTTTAGTCTATTTTTAGTCTATGTTGGAGACTTCCATTTGTGTAGACAATTGCAGCAACATGCAACTGAATGCAGATTCATTGCTTTCAGCCCTGTTGTTTTGCTTTATCAAGTTGACATTAAAATACTTTATGATAATTCTACAGACTTATCTTTCACTTTTAAAGGTGCAACGAGAGATTTCAAGACGTCCATATTTTGTGTCATATGTAGTGGGTTCATATAGATTACATTCAATAGGTTTCTTAACCTGATATTTGACTACAGAAATGTCTTAAAATTGAAAACAAAGGTGATTTTGATTTGCTTATATTTCAATATTATTAAGCATAGGCCAAATTTTGTATTTCCTTCAATAAGAAATAGAAATCTCACTTTTTTTTACCAACGAAATGATTCTCAGCTTAATCCTTTAGGTGGGCTATTCTTGATGAAAAGCTTTCCAATCAGTACAACAACAGTACCAACATCAGTACCTTCAATCTTTAAGGGACACCGGATATGTAAAATCTCTTGTTGCACCTTTAAGCTACTCTTGTAACTTTTACACTTTTGTGTGCATCAGTGATAGTGCCTTTAATTGCTTCTGGTTGGTTCTTTGTTGCTGTATGGAATGTAACTGATGAAGAATACTAAAACATGATATTAATTATTATCTTTACCTAGTGATGATGACAATTTGGTCAACCACAGTGCTTGTTAGTTACAATACCAAAGTATTTCTCTCCTTTTTCAAGTATACAGAAAAAAAATCCCACATTTTTTTTATTTGCACAGGAACTTCCACCTGACGTGAATTGCACGTAAAAACTGAAACGAACAATTCACTGCATTTTATGCATAATTAAGCATGAGCTACATCTTAAACTCTACTCTTGTTGGTTAACATTTTAGTCAAACAACTATAGTTTGAGCAATAATTTCTTGGCCCTGGCGTACGCGCGTGTTGCTTGTCGCGTGAACTGCGTCTACGTGCAACCTGGTGGTGCGCCGTTTTGACGGGGAAGCGGGCGTACTTAGTAAATTGGCCAAGAAATTATTACTCCAACTATAGAATTTTGTTATTTCACAAAAGTTGCCAGCTCAGCAAAACTGGATGTCTACAGTCTGACTAAACAATAGACCTTTTCAATACGAAGTTTTCCAAACAAAATGACCCTGATAAGCGTCCTAACAAGTGATTGCATGCAACTGTTGGGCGAAGTACTTGCGTGTATGTCACCTTTGCATATGCGCACCACTGGCAAGCACGTGTGTATGTACGCGAGCGTATAAGGATGCTTCTGTTTCCGATGTTCATTTGAAAAGATCTATTCCTTCTACAATCTGGTGCAAAACTGCTGGGATACTTTGGCACTCCAAATGCCTACCCCATTCTCCTCAATCAATGTTGCACATCGATGGCACAGTTTTGGACTGTGTTCTGTGCTTACATCAACTTAGATTTGAGGGAAGGAAGGGGGTTGAGAATAGGTTGAGAACAATTAAACCTGATTGAGTGATTGTGTGGTGGTCCACAATAATCCCCAATATTAGTTTGGCTTAGAAGACAATAGTATCATTAGGCGTCCCAACAAGTCTTGCTCCAGATTGTACATGTCCTTAAAAGTGATCTGTGCTCTCCCTCCCACCTTTGCACTGTGGTAATCATTGTACTAACTACCAGTTCTCTTAGTTAAAGCTGCACTTCATCTATACTGAAGTGATGTCAATCCATGCTTCATATAAAACAGAGTATAGTATACAAATATTGACTGTCCATGAGGGACATAGTCAAATCTATTGACCCGAGGTGATCTCGAGGCCGTATTATTTTCCCGAAGCGGAGCTGAGGGAAAATAGTACGGTCTCGAGATCACCGAGGGTCAATAGATTTGACTATGGCCCGAATAAAGGGCAGTTAATATTTGTTTTATATATCTCATAGATAGATCCTTTCTGCTGCAGTAACGAGACTACAGCTAGGGCAGAAAATTACTATACCGGTCAAAGAGTTACTATACCGGTCCAAAAAATTACTATACCGGTCCAAAAAATTACTATACCGGTCCAAAAAATTACTATACCGGGCAGAAAAGGTACTATACGCGTTTTATGCGAAAATAGTGAAACTATACCATGTCATGTGAATTTCATTTAACCAATCAGATGACAAGGATCTATCTATGAGGTATATAATATACAAATATTGACTGGCTATGAGTGCAATAGTAAAAGGATATCTCAAGGACAAAATTTGGGTTTTCTATTTCACATCCGCAGTCGAGGGTACTGGAACACCCAAATTGTCCAAGTGGATATATTTTTTTACTATTGCCCGATACAGGCAGTCAATATTTGTTTTATATAACGATATATCATAGGTTTCTTATCACAGTGCAATAGTACAGTGCAATGGTAAAAACTATTGCACTGCTCAATGAGTTATATAATTATTTATAAAGCTCAGGTACCTTCATGCATTACTGTTGATTTTAATCATTAGTAAAATTAATTATAACCAAATTTGCTTGCCAAGGTTTGCATTTTAGCTTGCACACTGCACCTTTTTGTTCAAGCAATGCTTTGGTTTTGTTTCAGAAGGAAAGTAATGCCCCCTTATTCCAATAAATCAGTTGCAGCAGGCCTGATGGAACGCAAAGTTGACATGATTAATTTCACAGTCACCCTTAACTATACAATGACAAAGTTAGTGCATTTAATAAATTAGAAGATCAGTAATGAGTTTTATTTGTTCCTTTTAGAGTGTATTTTGAGGAAACAAACCAAGAGATTAATGTGTCCCATATTGTAACTAAAACTTTTAACATAGGACTGAAAAGACAATACATTGTTGTGTCACAAAATTTAACATAAGATTGAAAAAGACAATACATTGTGTCACAAATTCATCAAAACCATATGGATCAGAATTTAATATATGGTTAGATGCCACAAAGGAAGGGAACAGCCTCAAAATGGATCCCTCAGTCTTTTGATTTCAAGGAAAACTTTATTATTATAATAAAGTTTGGAATTTTATGTGAACTGGAAGCTTCTTTGAAGGGGAAAGTATTAATGTGTCTGTGAATTAAAATGAAACAAAAGAAGTCATGAGCAGAGTTCATTTAGGCAAAAAAAATGCAAGAGTCTGAGTCAACTGGGCAATCATTTACACCACTGGCGAGTGCCAAATTGTGTAAAACGTTTTTCTATGGAGTGTGAACTGCGCACTATGATGAGATTGCGATTTATTCCGTATTAAAATATGTGTTTACACAATTTGGCACTCGACGACCCTCTTTAGGCAAGTATAATCTACCAGAATTTTGACGGTGGGCCAAAATCCTATCCGGCCAGAATTTCTCAGGCGAGCTGAATGCACATGACTGTTAGGCAAATGTAAGTGCCGTATAGGACATGCCTCTCGACCAAGTACAAATCGCGATCATGCTTGTCAAGAACTTGTGTGCTTCCGTGTTTGATTTACATCATGCGCGCATACCCCAATCTGACTGAGAACTTCTGGCAGCGACGTATAGCCAAGTGGACTATGACAACATCTTAGCAAAAAATTAGTCGAAGTATGACTTCTAGTTCACATTTTGGCAAGTTTTTTTGGAAGAACTGGATGGCAAAATTCCCTATTATCAACATCTTTTTTACCCATGGTTCACAACTTCACATACTTTACTTCAATTAGTATTGCATTGTAGTGGTAGTTATTGATTTGAATTAGTACATGGTATATCACATGAAAAATTAACATTATTATCTTACCAGGATTAATAAAGTGAGTGGTTATGCTAAAAAAAGTAAGACTCAAAGTTCTCTGAGTTGGCTTTCAATGTACCCATCACTTTAATCTGCTTATAATGTACCATACTGGTAAAACCAATAAAACCAAATATCACAGATGAACCAACCTCTTTAGTTTTGAAGAGACACATGAAGAAAATGACATGATTTTTTTCTATCAAAATCAACAGCTCTTTTTTAAAACCACTAAGGTTTGTCATTAAAAAACTTAGGTGAGAATTAAAAATCCTCTTCTATTTCGACAATTTATCATTAGCATATTGGCACATCCTGAAAGTGTCTGCTTAAATAAATCTTGTAGGACACAATAAAAAGTGGAATTAAAAAAAACCTGACATTTGTTAGTGATATCGGGGTCACAAAAGTGCTAATAGAAAGACATCTTTTGCACCAACAAAACTGAATGGTTGAATGAGGTCAGGTGGGTGTATTGTGCCTGTTATATCCAGTGCAATTTGGTTCCGATCTGAGATGAAGATCAATAATTAAAGTTGTTGTCTCATTACCGTAATACCTGGTGGAAGCAACTACGATGGGTCAGTCAAATAAAAATAAAACAAAAGAATGATGATTGTAATTCATTACAATGCTGATAAAGAGATGACCTCATTTTAAAGGGATATACAACTAGTTTCTTGCCAAATGTATTTTCCATTGTCTTTGTTTCAGAGAATTCACATGAAATTTGGGACTTGCAAACTGTAGAAAAGTTGTAAAATAATCTTAAGTGAACATTATCCAGATTGAAATTTAGTGACATTCCAAGTGATAACCTGAAATGCAAATATTTCACATTTTGCAGGAAATAACATCCTGATTAAAGTGCTTTTGTGTGCAAATACAGGGTGATCCCAAAAACTTCAACCATAGAGGGCTTACTGCAAAAAGGCCCCATTTGCAATAGCTGCCATTTGTCAGCTGTGTTCTTATTAATGTTATACCTGTTAAATCTAACACCTAGCAGCTATTGCAGATGGGGCCTTTTTGCCCAAAACCATTGATATATTGTCATCTCATGGGTTGCACTCTTTTGGGTCACCCCATTCATCTAATAGTCACAAAATTACATTTTTCACACACTGCATGGATGGATGTAAAACATGTTAGGCATACACATAGCCTTGTTATTTTATTCCAAATCACATTTCATTAACACAAATGGTTAAAAAAGTAATTTTAGATAAAAAAAAGTAGGGTTCTTAACTTCCCAACTAAAAATATCACATTCGAGTATCAATTTTTAATTTGAAATTGGTTGTATATCCTTTTAAAAATATGCTTGTGTTTTCAGATGACCTTGTATTACAGTAAAGTCTAAAGGGATGATTAATGACATCATGCGAGTCATGACAATCATTTCATGATATAATGGGTACATTTGTACTTATTTTGATTCCAATGGAAAGAAGAAACTCTAAGCTCTACCAAATTTATAGCAATCAGATGTTCAATAAGGAAAATTCAAGGTTAACCAGGGTTAGAAATTTTATGGAAAGGTGCGAGAGTCTGTTCAGATTCTCACAATCCAGATTTACGAGAATCATAGATTCTCCTCAATTTAATTTGTGAATAAACATACCAGGTTTGCGAGAATCTATCCGGATTCTCACATATTTTTTTCAAAGGAGAATTCTTTACGAGAATGATTCTGGCCAAAAATTCAAAACCTGGTTAACCACCCTCTTTGGGTGTGTTGGCTCAGGTAGACGAGGGGGTTAAACATGAATTGGTTGATGAATTTATTCTAACTCATGAAAAATGGGAACACTTTTGTTTTTCTACTGTCTAAAATCAAGCATTCATCCCTTGAAACTGCTGTCATCCACATGTCAAACAAAAGTAATGAAAGCTTAGCTAGCACACAGGCCAATGTTGCTTGTAAGATATGGAAAAGCATATGCTGGAAAAGGCTATTTTCATCTTTAATTAATGATGCTTTGCGTGCCACTGCCACGACTACTCATCATTCTGCTGCATTGACCCAACTTCTTCGCCTTAGAATCCAACCAACGGTTAAATACATACAGTTGATTAAATCAAAACAAAGTTACAATTAAAACAAACTCAAAAATATTTATTTTAATTTGTGTTGGCTATTTTTTTTTGAAATCATTAATTGTTTTAAAAGAGGAAAGTTTAAATTATTATTTTATAGAAACTACATCAGATTTTGTTAACAAATATTGTCAGACGGTTACCTTATGTAACTATTGGGGGGTAATAAAAAAGAAATTAAGGTGTGTGTGACAGGCTATCTTTATTCCAATGATGTGTTCATGACAGTAAACTTTAATGGGTTTCAGCTGTACCTTGCCTATTAATGTTTTACTGTCACAGACCACATTTTCCAAGCATAAATATGACAACCTCATCTTTATTTTTAACACATTTCCTGGACCAAGGAGGCAATTCCTGGGCCTCCCACACAAGAATTTTAGTGGGAAAGATTGGCCGGTTTGACATGCAGCCAGCACAATTTGGTGGGCAGACCTAGATGATATCGGGTTACAGTTGCATTGAAAAACAGCCTAGAGGTGACATTAGTCTAGAAATCAAGGGCAGGTTCCAGCCGGAATTGCCTGTCTCATAGCTGTTAAACCAATGGTTTCAGGCTTTACTGCGCTTTAAAACAATGAAACTGATGAGGCAATCTGGGCTAGCAGTCCAGGAAAAGTCTTAAATAAGCTCTCCTTGACCTCTAACCCCATGTTGTCCTTGAAAGAAGCTACCTAAAAAGACTAACTTGCAACAGAAGAAATTGATTTTTTCATTACAAGGTATATGGTATAGGATTTCCCTTGGAATCGGAATAAGATGCATTAATCCTTGTTTTGAATGCTTGAAAATCTGACACAATTATTATAATTGTTCACTTTTTCACACCTACGAAATGAGTATGCCCTGGCTTGCTAAAGGACAAAATTTGCACAAAATTATGAAAGTGGTGAAACTATGACAAAGGTAAAAATGCCACTGTAATTTTGATCAGTTCTGTAATGAATTATGATCCGTAACTGGAAACAAAGAATAGATTCTTTAAGTAACTCATCATTATCAAAGATGTCAAAACCAAACAAAACAAGTCAAAACAACCCAAACAACAAAAATGATTTTTTTTGTTACTTCCTTAACAGATAACAGTCGGTTCCATCAAAATTATATTTTTCTGCTTTAGAGGTCTTTTTCCCATGTGGTGCATTCTAAAAAAACCCCCGCCCCTTGATTCAAATGAATTCCAGAAGAATGACCAAAATGTATAAAAAAAATTTAAGAAATGATTTTTTGAACTTTTTTCATTTTGTTGCCAATTTTGTTTCAGTATCGGGAGCACATTATTTTCCAAGATTATCTAGTCTGCCAAGAAAGAATCCTGCCAGCGAGTTCAGTGGGGTATGAATGAAGGCTAGCAGGCTGAGTGCTCATGCTATACACATGATACCAAGGTTCTCCTTGATGGACTAAGATTATCGGAAGGTGCGAGAATCTTGTGTAGATTTAGAGGACACAAAAAATTTGTTTTTTTCCCCAGACTTGAAACTGGTGGTGTACAAAATAAAAATGGAGAAAAAGTGAAGAATATGTAATTTTGGGCTTTTAACTCAGTCCAAAACAGGCTAAAAGGCAACTTTTTGAAAACACTAAAATGTGAGTAAAAACACTGAAATCGGCTTGTATTCTTTTTCAGAACATGAGCAAATTTCAAATAAAAACACGAAGATTTCAAACAAAAACTGAAATGGAGAATCAAAAGCTTTCTCCCTTCCCTACACATAACAGATTTCTTTGACAACTAGACATTCCAATATTGATATTGGTGACTGTGATTACAACCTTGATGATTATTCTACCCTTTAAATCTTCTGGTGATGGCATAGTGTAGTCCCTGGCACCTACAGGAACCAAATAAGTTTGTCTGATGGCAGTATGTTAGTTAAGGAACATTAGCAAAAAACATGTACAAGATTCTTTCAAAGCAAAAGGAGTTTGATGTTATTCAAAAACATTCAACCCATAGAACTTTCCCTGTTCTGAGAAACTACTGTAATAACTACCTTATTGTGATAACCAAACTTTTTTCCAAAACAATTTGTTCGTATATGAACAAGAACCAGACAACAATGAAAACGGCACCATATATATAATATTGTGCTTGTAACGCAGCAACGCAATAACAAAGCCTTGGTCCACATATTTGTTTATCATGCGCAGGTGGTTAAACTGGCCTGGTGAGATAATATGTGTATGTGTGGGTGCATCATCGTTAATCCGAGGGTGTGTATGATCAATCCCACAAGCAACCAGTATGGGGAAATTTTCACTCATTAAGATCACGCTGATACAACAAAAATCCATTCTTAACACATAAAAACGCTGAATTTTACATTGAGTCAGTGCTAGTAATTTTGAACACGTTATCCTTAAGTACAGACATGTGTTTAGTAGAGCACAGTACAGGCACATTGCAATGCACTTGGGATTGTTCACAAACACCCTCTAGTCATTAATTTCTGATTAGCCACTGTATAACATGATTGAATTCCTAAGTATCATATAATACACTAAGGACTTTCACCCAGCCTAACAAAAAAATTGAACTGAGCGAGGTGCCAAGCCAAGCATGAATATTTCAGCCACACGTATAGTTGCCCAGGCCAATTTTCAACTTTGTTAATCACCCAATAGGCTAAAAAATTTCAACTTCAGTTTATCCGCTTGTGATAATTCCACTTTATATGCGCACCTCTTGCCACCAAGCGTGCCCGCACATATATCACACTTTCAAACCTTTAGGAGACAGAATGGCCTACTTTCCACATCTTGCTTCTTGTTGGAAGTTAGGCATTGTCTCTGTGACTCTGCAGTTGTATTGCTTGCAGCTTTGCACCCACACTATTCTGTATCAAAACAGAGTTGGGGTAATAAAAGGCTAGAGGTCGGAAGTCCATCTTGAATCGGCGAGCTCACGGGTGGACGCTTAGATGTATACCGCCCAAGCCCATTACAACTAAAACTTATGGCACGGAAAAATGCACTTTCTCGTTGATTTCACCAGCCCACCCTCGAATATAAAATGATCCTTAGATATCTAAGAACATCGTCAGGCATGTGGTTTGTTCAGAAAGTTTACCGTCGCAGAGATCAAGCACGGTGTTTTTTGCAGAATTCCAAAATGGCTTCCAAAATAGCATGGGCTATAGCATGTTCGTAGTTGCTATGACGAGTGTGACGTATTTAACACAGTAGTAGTGCACAGTTGTATTATTTTAATTATTATGGAACTTTGACCTCGGTATGTGCGAAAACAGTGTCCGCCTGCGAGTTCGTTTGTATTATTGGTAATCAGCGAAAATAAGCGCGTTTGTGCCCATCCTAAAGAAATAACCGGGAATAGTCCAGAGGCCTTGGTATCAATCCCCCCCCAATTAGCTATTTTTCCAAATGAAATATTTACAAAAATCCCTTTTGCACCTTTAACATTTGATGAATATCTATTTATTCACCACCTTTAAATCCACCAGCAAGCATTTAGACCGTGGTCCAATGCACACAATACAAAATTCACCACACAAGAGGGAAATGGTGCCAAGCTTTTATCCCAAGGTGATCTGCAGACCATAAGGATACCGCTTTCCTGAGACTGGAGGTCAAGGGGAAAAAAAGAGACTTGTAGTCTACTGATCGTAAAGAGGTTTTGTGCACTGTTTCATGAATTAGGAACAGTTGATAATTATAAATATACTGTACAAATTACCCTGGTCATATGGAAATTATTTGATAAAAAAATGGATCAAAATAAATCTCACCTCTCATTTTGCGATTGGTATGTAAATATGTATACAGGCATACCAAGGAGGCGGTATTTTGGTCAGCAAAAACACCTATTTCTCAGTAGTGACACAAACAGTGTAATCAATAACCACATAACCCCCCCAGTTTACTCCAAAATATCAGAAGAAGGTTCATATTTTTCTCTCCAGTGAAATTTAGGGTTCAGGAAATGTTTCCTTTTTTGATGTTACGAACAAAAACTTTTCCAAATGTAACACACACTGTCCTATTTTTTGTGCTTATGCTATTCAAACAGCTGTATCAATATAAATGAAAATATTCCATCAAATGTTTTACAGCACGGTGGTCTATGGGACCGTGGGAAACCCACATTTGCTCATAACACAAAACCGCAAGATCGGGATCGACTCAAATTTTGGGAATAAGCTTTTCTCAAGGATATCTAGTGAACCATGAATAAAACAGAAGGTGTTGGAATCATGAAAAGCACCTTTAACTAAGAAAATGAATTTTATTTTCAGGAATTGAAAGCACTTCCAATGCCTAACACCATATATTTCTCTGCTGCAGGAATATGAAAGGATACCGCCTAGTATATTGCGCAGATGTTTTGCCATTACACACTGTTGTTCTACACTGCAGTGATTCTCTAGGGAAAGTATAACTGGATACCTGCACAGTAAAAAAAAAAAGAACATGAACATTTTACATAATATTGTTAAAAAGGCAGCAGCAAAATGAATGTTAGATATCATATTGGCCGAGATTGACGCCATTTGGATCAAAGGTTGAAAGATGTACACCCTAATTTCATTTTTGGGCAAATAAGAGCACCATCAAAATTGCCCAAACTTGTCTGCTTTTTAGACAAAATAAGCAAATGGGCCCATACACACAAATTGGAGCAACTAAGTCCTTTCATAGCGAACATGTACCATCAACAACACATTTGATTTTTTAGGCCACAGGATATGCAAGAGCTTGTCATACCGAATAAACAACTGCACATTCACAAAAATGTCTTTCTTTTTTCCCCGCTATTTTCCCCGACACTTACGGTGATGCTTCAAAGGCATATTTGTTGACAGCTTCTACAACATCTTGGAACTTGATCTTGGAAGTTAATGTGTGTCCATGATAAATGATTGGTTCATTGTCTGGGCCATCCCATACATCCACTGCAGAAATAAGACAACATATAAAGTAATGAACTTGATAGAAGCTGTAGATTAAGGTAAACCAATTTTTGAGCAATCAGAAAATTCAAAACGTTTATTGCACATTAATGACAGATTGGAAATCAAGGTCGTTTGTGAAGGACATTTCAAAAGTCACTTCGCATCAATTTTTTAATATTTCAACTTTGAATGCATCCTCTATGACCTTGGATGATATGGCCTATAAAAATGTTCAACTGGAGATTGTTTGAGGAAATTAAAATGTCATCCTCTGTCATGCACATATCACTTTTGTTTTTTAATGAACAGATACAAGGTAGATGCACACTAGATCAAACCACAATGTTATGTGACTTGGGAACAGATTGACGTCAATAACAATATCTCCCATGTCATTTTTCCTCCAAAATTTTTCTCTCCTTAAAGGTGAACGCTAATAGCCTTGTCCCAGGAGCTCAGATTTTGTATACTTTTTCTACTCTAAATATACAGCAAGTAAACTTCCTTCATCTCCCCTGGAAAGATGGCAGTATGGAACATGACCTCAGATGACCTTTGACCTTGGTCCATGTCCTTTGACATCATCCACATATGAAGGAACCCCTATTGCACCTTAACCCCAAGTCTGGTTTAAATCAGACTTCCAACTTTTCGAAGAAGACCTGAAAAACGAAAACCTAACCAAACTGGAACACACACACATACATATGAAAACCTAACCAAACTGGAACAAACATACATACAGACATGCACGCTATCGCAAAATCCCCCTTCTGCTTTTCAAGCCAGGGGGATAAAAATGGATTAGACAACGGCTGATCCATAATCCACACACATGACCTTTAATTAGGAACAACATTGTCACATGACACCCATTAGAATGTTATTAGCCTCTCAAGTTGTCCTGACGTCTGTGTAATTTGAGCCATAGCGATTTTATAACATAGTATTGAATGACTGGCTCATGTCTTGTACGTTCAGTCTGACATGAAATACGGCAGCTTTACATCTGTGAGTGTTTGCATTTCGATAGGTGTTTACTATTGTCGATTCTTCATTGCACAGCACTTTAGCGGATTGGGGTTTTATCAGGTATCAATTTAAAAATAACACCAAACTGTGGGGCAGTTTGCAGTGCCGATTGCCTGAGTGGTGGGGCCACGGTAATTAAACATTGTGGGGGTAACAAAAATTAGGTGTGGTGTTTGCATTTCGATAGTGTTTTGTGTACTATGTATATTCTTATTGCACAGCACTGTTTAGCTTGGGTTTCTCATTGTATCAATTAAAAGACCACAACTGGGGGCAGTGCAGTGCGCATGTCTTGTGAGTGGTGGGGCACGGACAAATTGTGGGGGTAACAAAAATAGTGTGAGTGTTGGCATTTCGATACGTGTTGTGTTACTATTGTCATTCTTCATTGCACAGCACTTTAGCTTGGGTTTCTCTATGTTCTCAATTAAAATTAACACAACTGTGGAGTGCAGTGCCAGCATTGCCGAGTGGTGGGGAACGGGAAAAAAAGTGTGTGGGTAACAAAAAATTAGTGGGTGTTGCATTTCGATAAGGTTGTGTACTGATTGTCTATCTCATGCACAGGCACTTTAGCGTGGGTTATCCCGGGTTTATCATATGGACAATTAAAAACAACAAGGGTTGCAGTGCAGTGCCAGAGTGGTGGGGCACGGCAAGAACTGTGGGGTAACAAAATTACAAAGTACTTAAAGGGGGATTATTCGATTTAAAGTTTTCATCTTGATAGAATGTCCTTCACCCCAAAACCCTATCTGTAAAGTTTTGCGCTGATATTTCAACCCGTTTGATGTGAGAGCTAAAAATGTGATTTTGTAATCCCATACTGTGTAAAAATTAATATTGGTAGACCAAAATGAGGCACATTTTTGCTCATAACATCCAGACCAAACATCCTTTAGCGCTAATATTTCACAGGGTAAATAAGAAAAATAGTAGCTTTCTTCTGATACCAAAATTTTGACCACTTTCGGAACAATCTGGGGTTTTGAAGACAAGGCTATTAGTGATCAGACCATTGCCCTTCAATTAAGTTGGCCCCACAAGTTTTTAATTAGGACCAATAATTATCTGCTGGATGAAATTACGCTGTCAGAAAGAGTGATCACATTTTATTTCAAATAGGCCAAATGATCATAATATCACAACCTGGTCAGAAGTCCTGTAACATAAAGGTCTTTTAATAAGCTACAGAATTTTGGGATCATAGCCTCATCCTCTCGTGATTACTTAAAAAAAGTTGAATTAAGAGCTTTAATACATCTGACCAAGGCCTTAAGGAAAATTATGTCATGATTCTGAAATGGAAATGTGGTATGCGAGGAAAGCTGAAGTACGTAGATTACATATAAGATCCAAAATAAGTTGAAAATTGGCCACATTGTTGAGTATTTGCCCTTTAATCTTTCCGCCCAATAGCTTACTCCAAAACGATTTCAGACACATCAACATCGCAGGCAAATGGAGACGTCAAAGTGATGACATCCATAATTGACGTTTGGACCATCATATCGCAGTGTTGCCACCTTAATAATAATTAACACACAACGAAATGAAACCAAATATGTAAGTCTGTAACTTATTTTTCTAATTTTATTATTACTTCATTAATCCATCCAATATTACAATTTCAGCAATAACAATTCAAGTCAACACGATGTTTTGGTATCACTTTGACGTCACGAGCAGAGCAACAATTGGGCGCTTTTTTTGGCAGCTTTGATTGGCGAAAAATCCGCCCCCGTTTTCTTCGTATGTCGAAAAAAAAGCAAAATTAAAAATGCCTTATTTGTTTAATTTTACATCACTTGTATTATTTTTCGGGGAATTTTGTGAGGTATGTAATATACGTTTTATGAAGTAAGCAAAAGCGCGTGGCAAAAATCTTGAATATTTCCTTAAGTATGCTGTTCAATTATATACAGATTTGAAAGCTACATTTGAAGAAATCCATATTTTCTTCCCATAAATGAAACATTAAATACCAACAGTAGCCCATGGTGCACTGTGATCAAAAGATTTGTACAGAGCACCAAAACAAGATTTGTTTGTAACACCAAAATGCACCATCACAATCAACTAATTCTGTTTAAAGAGATCTATCGCACTAGCACAAGAGGTCAATTGGTCAACATGGCCAGACCTATCCTTTAGCACAACCCAAGCATGCACAGAATCAGGCCCATAACCAGGATTTTTAGAGGGGATGAATTTGGAAAAAGTCCACATTTTTTATCAAATTTTAACATTTTGACGACAAAAAATCCCCCCTTTATTTTTGGCTCCCTACGCTTTCAAAATCAATTTCTTTGGGCTTTTTAGGGACTTTATCTAAAATGTTCAGGAGAACCAGGTGCATGCTTGGATTAAAAATACATCGGTCCTCGGACCGCTTGTGTCGCCTGCCATCGCGGTTTGTGAATGATAGGCCTAACATCACCTTTGACCTTGATATGTGACCTTTGACCTCATAAACAAATGAGGGCTTGCATGTAAACTCCATAAACCAAGTTTGGTTCCAATTGAACTTCAACTTTTCAAATGAGGTCAATTTTACATTTTCAGCCTATTTTACAACTTGACCTCACATGACCTTTGACCTCGGTGTGTGACCTTTGACCTCATCAACAAATGAGGGATCACATGTTGCACCTATGACTCAAGTTTGGTTCCAATTGAACTTCAACTTTTCAAATGAGGTCAATTTTACATTTTCAGCCTATTTTACAACTTGACCTCACATGACCTTTGACCTCAGTATGTGACCCTTGACCTCATCAACAAATGGGGATGCCATGTTGCACCTGTGATCCAAGTTTGGTTTAAATCCATCAAAGTATGTGGATATTAGAGGCAAATGTTAACCCTTTTTCACAACAGACATCAACAGACATCAACTACAGTGGACAAAGTGATCCCTATGTGCCTTCCTGCCTTAGGGCAGGCGACACAAAAAGTCCATCAAAATTTACCTTCAGTGAAAGGACCTAATTGAGCCATGTACAAAAAGGAAGCTACACCTTTAATCAGACTGGTGAATGTGCTTTTCAGGATATGTACTAAGTCATGCCCTGACTTGACTTGAAAAAAAAAAGTATGCCACTGCTACTGTGGTCGATTAACAATTTGATATTTCTTCTGGCATCACAGAATAATGTGAAAAAGAATGTATGGCTTATTTAAATAGTGCAGTGGACAATATTGTATGTAACCACTGCAATGACTTAGCAACTGAAAAACCAAGTCTGGGCCTTCAAAGCTGTTCATCAGTATGATGCATTATGTGCCCAAATCCTACGTGCGCCATTTCCAACCATTTGAAGATTTGAAAACGCTTTAAAGAATTCCGTAATAGAATAATTCTCAACCCGTATGTTCTAAATTGGGAAAACAATTCGTGAAAGTGTCAATTTCTACGCAATTTTAAACGCAGTCAAAAAGGGAAGTTTCCGTAACCTGACCCCTCTGACACATTTTTTTCTGACATACTTAACCTCGGTGGAATAAACATGTGCTTATTCCATAGAAGGGTCAAATCATAAGTGTGTCAGATTGGTCAGGTTACAGAAAAACTCCATCAAAAATCTTACTCCAGTGCTAGTGCAGACAATGACATCCACCGTTTTTTAAGCCACCTTCACCAGCATGAGGGATTTGCATAACAAACGCTATGAGTCCGTAATTGTAATTAACAATTTCCTTAATTGATGGATACTCTGTTTACATGGTCACACTTTTTTTGAATCATTCCTCCTTGTACTAAGAAGTTATGTAAAGCTTGAATTTTTAAGTACTCACAACCTTGTAGACCCCATCTCACCTCCTAAATAGGGGCCAAATCTAGTACTGTGTTCCAAACTGTACCAACACCAAGAGCCAAGGATTTAAAATTTACACAGGATTGCTTCTGCTGTTCCAAATACAATAATTTCTCACAGGTTGAGAGTGTTAAAAGATTAATACAACTTTACATCTGGGGGGCACACATAATTCAAATTCACTTTTTAATATCCCTCTTCATTTATCAAAATGTATATAAAACTAGAATAATCTAAATTCTACAAAAAAAAACCAATTGCAGGTCCACTTCACTCCGTAAGTAAGGTTACAATCCATCCTAGTTTGCAAATAATACTGTTTCGGTACTTAATTTATAATTATCTCCAAGCACATTGTAAAACGATTACAAAAACACTTCATATTTCCTGGGGCACTCCACGCAGTGAACTCCTATGTAATTGTAGCTCACAATCCCCAGTCTTTCTCCAACCTGCTCAAGGGAATGGATGGGGAGATACTTGAATAGTGTATGTATAGTGTTAACTGGGATACGTTACCAAGGCCTTATTATCAATTTAAGCCACAAATGATGTTCTTATGCCTACACTTCATTGATAAATAAACACAAGTAAAACCAAAGATGTAAGCACATACAGATTACCGCTACAGTACAATAGTGACAGTAGCCGTAGCATGAAATGTATGCCATGTCAACTGATTTCATCCAAAATTACCTGTGTTGTTGAGGTTAAATTTGTGCCTAATATTTTGATTATATAATTAGCAAAAGATGGTTTTGTAGAGTGGCAACAACAAAAAGTATAAAAATGTTTCTATTTCCCATAGGAAGATCTGACATAGATCTAAGAAAGGTTTGTTTTTAATGAAATGTACAATATTTGATCTGCATCCCTAAGAAATTGCCGGAGAAAGCCAACAACACTCGCATATCTAAGGCAGTGCTATTTTCCATCAGTTTATTAACATAATCCTTATATCATTCATATCAATATAAAGGTCGGAGGTCAAAGGTTAAATAGAACTTACATTCTACACATCTACAGCCCTTGTGTAATGCCTGGATGTAGGCTTCCACGCTACTTGGTCCACGTAATTGGTCCTTCTGGAGATACCTGCAAGACAAACAGTAAATAGAGCACTGAAAATTGATGGCACAAATAAAACAAATCGCACTATTTTCATCGAATAACGACACATCTGGGCTAATGAATCATGCGTACTATAAAAGTAACCTAAATTTGAATGTTTAGGATAATACGCATATAAAGGTAATTCTTACTGCATGTCGTGTATATGGGTTAACTGAACAGTCTCCTAAGAAATGAGAGTATATGTATTTTAAACTCCTCTATAAATTTCCTAAATTTCTGTGGAAAAGATCGATGGTCTACTTCCTAAATAAGCCCAAGGGAATTAAATTAGTAGCGCTGGGAGATCAGTTTTCATATATTAACTACACAATCAATTTCTACGGCTTTCAATTCCTTCCAAAATCACTTTTCCCTAAAAAATCTTTCATCATTTTGTTAAAAATTACTTTTCTAAAAAAATATACTCCCCGCCTAAAAAATCCGAACGATGTTGAAATGGCCATCAACGTGTTCAAACTTGCTTTCAAATGAACGCGCCAAGCCAGCTGGATAAATCTCTCAAACTTCCACATCATGCTTCGTTATCAATGCATTACGGACACAAGTCAATAAGCAAACACATTACGCGAACAACGCTCCTGGCATTTATTATTATAATTCACCCACATACCTACATATCTTTTTAATACAGTAATTTATATCGTTCTGATTTTTTAGGCAGGGAGTATATTTATATGAATATCTGCAAAATCTGTGAATTAAAATTTTATCCTACTCCTGCAGGCGATTTCTTAAAGATTTTCTTTTCCAAAGGTGGGGTGGAACGGCTAACAATGAAAATGCACACATTCACTTGTGAAGCTCCTTGAATTAATAGCTTGCTATATTTAAGATTACCCAACAATCACACCTCTCTGGTTTGTCTACAAAATGTTTACTAAAGGTGATCTTCATTTCACTCATCCCCCACAATCTGTCTGATTGGCTCATTACAGGACACAGCGTGATACAGCCCTCTGAGTAACCAATCAAAATAGTGCTTCTAGCTATATCTCTGTGCAAAAAATACTAGCAATCTTACAAGATCTCTGATTTGCTCATGATATTACCTGCCAAGTAACCAATCAAAATAGTGCTTAGATGCCGATGGATAGACAGGCAATACCTAGGGGTTAACCTTAAAAAGTTGAGATTTCTATATTATCAGAACTATTGGGATGCAGAAATTTGTAGTTATGTGATTTTCCATTTGAGAAACAGCTGCCAATTACATGAAAGTGCAATATAAAAATCTACTGAAATTTTTAAAAATATTTTTTTTTCACAAAAAGCACCTTTAACATGTTTTATAGGCATGACTCCTTGCCCAGGTACAGGTTCACCCATAACCTTTGAAATAATGAAATTATCTCAAATAATGGATCACATTTATTGAAATAGTCACCTCATTCCTTTCTCTTGAAATTTGAGACAAGCCCCTATGAATCAACTTTCAGTGGGCCTTACATGGCACAGGGAGAATTTTATATCTCCCTGAATGGAGGGAGACATTCTGTAACTACACATACAGTTTTTATCTTTAAAACATTTGCATATTCTTTGCTATCCCATGATGCATTATTTCAGTGGAAAGTTTGTGAATGAGCAGATACAGGTGTACATTTTAATTTTAGGTTAGGTACATTAATTGGCATTGCAGTGGTCATCTGTACAGACCAGTAGGGAATTTGGATCTTTTCCTGTCTTGCAATATGGTAATTTTAAGTTCACTGTCCACCAGGTACAAGAACTCATTTACCGATTCCACCTCATCACACAACTTCACCACCTGTTCCACCATCCTTCCAGCTCTTTTCTCATATCTTCCACACACAAAATCTCTTGCCAAGCTTGGGGTCACCTTCATCTTTGTGCATCTCCCATGAATCCATTTCCCACACCACACTGAAATTGCTTTTACCCTCTTTCTGCACATACCACATGGATCTACCTTAATGCATCAATTATTATTTCAAATGACTGCTTTTCTGTTTGTTTGTGCATCAGTTTCAAAAGCTTAATGTACTCCTAAGGCCAAGTAAAAAAATCAAACAGTTGATCATCCGGACTTTTGAAAAAAGTTGATGAGGGAGGCCTTTATTATTGTTATTTTATTATTTTTTTCAAAGATGGCCACCGTGTATTAGATGGCCACCATGATATATTTGAAGATTGCATTTGCATTGTGGAAATAGCAGTATGCAAGAAGGTTGAAGAAATTGCTCAACAAAATGAAGGATACTCTTTAAAAATAGGTATGAGAGTTCAATAGTACTCCGATATTTTTTGGTGACTTTGTTTTCCCCCTTTTTTGGTAGTGTTGTTGTTTTTAAAAAAAAAATAAAAAAAAAATTGGTGCGGCGTCCAAAATCGGAGCGGGCGGGGATGATCAACTGGTTTATTTTTTTACTTGGCCTAATATATGTGATATTAAATAAAAGATGAGTGTGCACACAACTGGAATGAAATGAACCTGTGAATGTAACAGTTTGTAAATATTAACTTCGAGTCTATTTTGACTACCACACAATATTTACATTACTGGCAATATATACAACCAACGGGTCATACAGAAGGTGCAACTTTTATATAAGCACAAAGGCTGCCTCTGTTAACTATTTTTCATCATTGACTTAGCCCTTTCAACCCGATATATTCTGCATAGGTTATAACACCTATGTCAGTGGTCTTTTAGATGCTTTTTTGGAAAGGCCCTCTCAAAACCCTTAACATTAAGACTAAGCTTGTTGTACTCATTTGAATGCATTTGTCATGTTGATTCTGAAATGGTTAAATTTGGTTATTATAACTGCAGGATTTTTAAATTTGGGGAGGATTATTTTAAAAATTGATCTGTGACATAAGCCCCCTGCAGTGTTAAAAGGGGTAAGTATAGGACGATGATGATAGGCAAGCCTCATTCAATATAGCACCTACCAAAATTATAGACGGCAGCTTTCTTATCAGTGGGCAAAGTATTATACTATGGCAAACACGCAATATCATTGGCTGTTACGCTATCTAACATGAAGACATATAACATGGCCGAATTCATTGTGCAAGTGTGTACAGCCACATGTTTACGCAGTGCACATAGCAATAGGGGTTGGTTCATTTTTTACAGTGATGAAGTGTCACCCCCCCCCCCCCAATTCCACAAAAGTGGCAAAAGTCACTTTTTGCTTTAATTTTTTGATAATAAGGTCCAAGAATTTTGACAGAAGTCCACCTTTTTGGTGAAATGAGATGTTCAAAAGGTCATAAGGACGCATTTTAGGGGGTTTAGGTCCCTTTTTTTTTGAAGTCCCCACACCCCCCCCAAAATAAATCCTGCGTACTCCCTGATGAACATACCCTCAACAATAAGCAATTAATTACACAAATAAAAAATCAGACTATAGTTGATACAATGACATCAGTCTTAATCCACCTTCCATGTCTTTTAAAGCAATTTTGTGAAGGACACTGCCCAGCGTGTTGCCCTCAATTTGCACGTATACCATTGCCATTGATCGGAAATCAATGAACATCAAGGAGTACATTTGAAACACAAACTTTTGTGTTCATATACTTATACTTCTCTTTCTTGTTTTGCCCTTGGAACTTTGTGTAAACATTCCTGTTATACAGGATCCTTTGTTTGTAATACATTTTGCTTTATGGATGATTTACTTAAAGTCCATCACCCCCTATCTCTCAATAGCCGCTTCCCAGAATAACAATACGTGGTAAATCTTTTGGTCTCTGAAGTAAGTACTATTTTTCTCATTTATCCTGTGATTTCTTAGGCTAAAATGGTGTTTGTTGGATGTTAACGATCAAGAAGAGCGTTATTTTGGCCACCCGTAATTCTATGGGCTTGCACAAACAACTTAACCAATACTATGGTTACTGGTATTCTCATTATTTGTACAGCACATATGGCCCATTTATAATACATGCAGTTATTGTCCACTTTAAAATAGAATATCAATTCCCTGGATCCAATTCAAAATAAAAGTTTGGAATTATATTTAGACTGGTGATGCATGCAAACCAGAACACAGAAAGTCTGAAGGCAAAATTCTGACCAGATACTTGTTATTTTGCCTGTCTTTTGCAAAACGCAATACCCAAGATAATGTAGTGCTGCATTGTATTTCCAATAAATAAGTATGAAAATATGCAGTTCGCATCCTGCTCCCAGTCATTTCCGTATTTAGAAAAAACTGCATTAAAATGCCTACCACGGCTTGGCATAATGAATTTTCTCCTCTTTACACTTCTATGAAAACAGGATTTGTATATCTGACAAAGTACAATGATCAATTCAAAGTGAGATTATTTTGGAGAATTCTGCCCATAAAACTGTAAAATCCTCTTCTTTCATTTGTAAATGACTTAATTCATTACACAACACGTGTTTCTCTAATGCGTGCTCTTAAGTACTTGTTTTATGTTTAAATACTTGAGATTGAATAGCAGGTATTTTCAATACTGTAACACATCCTGTAATCTCAGCAAACAATTGCTACTTAATATGTTTAATTGAGCAATTTTCCTTTTTCATTGAAAACCAGTGGAGTTAAAGAATCATTCCATCAAGAACATATTTTTTGCTATTTAAGCAATACTCAGAACTTTTATATTTTGGGTACACAGCGGTGCACAACCTGAAACATCATGTGCAAATACTTTATAGGTGCCTACCCAATTACAACTATTTTCTGTTTCATAAAAGGGCACACCAACATATTTTATGTCAAAATTTTCTTGAATCTGAACCCTGATATTTTAATGCGAGCGGAATTATGTTTATGACATAATAGCCCATCAGTATCCAGTACTTACAACTATTCGCCTAGGCCGGAGAAAATACTTAACTTTCGGTGAAGCTGGAAAAAATTGCAATAGAATTTCTTTCCCCACAACCATTTCTATATAGTCCCCAGAATGCCATACTACAAGTCCAGAAAATCAAAATGGGTGGAAATATTGGCTAAGTTGGCATAAAATCCAAACATGGCCGCCAATCCTAAGATATTTTACAAGATTTTGTTGTATTACTTATCTAAAATAATATTTTGGCACCCCAAATGGCTACATTTGGGATTTTTTTTTTTTTTTTTTTTTTTTTTTTTTGTTTTTTTTTTTTTGTTTTTGGGGGGTGGGGAGAGGAAAATAAAGGAGAGGGGGGAGGGGCGAGACAACCCAGGCAGCGGGGCAAAGGGGGACGGAAGGGGGGGCAGAAGCCAAAAGCAGGGCCAAGCGAAGGGACGGGGACCGGGGGGGGGGGAGGGGGGGGAGAGGGCGAAGGAGGGGGGGCACCGAAAAGGGCCGAAAGGGAGTACGGGGAGGACGGGAGAGAGGGGGGGGCGGCAGAGCACCAACAGGCGGGGGGGGAAAGGAAGACTAATTTGCATAAATCTAAAATGGTGCCCATTCTACTTTGGAGCAAATGTGAACTTGGAATCACATCTTTATTGCACTTGACTCAATCACATTAAGTTGCTTCACCATCACCATCCTGGTTATTTAATTCCGACAGCTCCCCCCCCGTCTACAACCCCAACATACCCACATCCCCCCCCCACCACACACCTCACAAACACAGAATCCCTCCCCCCCCCTCCTCACACGCACTATTACCATCGGACATGCAAACGGCTAATCTCTAATTGAATATACTTACGACCGTCATGATAAAATTTGTCATAAATAACAATGACTATTTGAAAATGTTATCCTGATCCTTTTGGCATCAATACCAATCAAAGTTCTCTTCCCACATCCCTATCAGCACTGTAATGCCAAAATTAAAGAATGAAAATAAGGCATCCGGTTTTGTTTTTTCTATCAAAAATTTGGATTCTTGATTGAAAACGTTTGATTCTCACTGAAAACTTGGTATTCTCGATTAATAAAGTTATCAATCGATAAACCAGGTTTTTCAATTGCAAACTTGGAATTTCGATTGAAAACTTATTATCTTTGGATATACCATTGTCCATTGGAAAATAATAGGTTTGATAAAAAAAACCTAAATATTCACGCCAAAGAAGAATCAGCTTTGTTTCAATCTAATCAGGACTCTCGCGATACACTAAGCTTCATCGGATTCAGGTTTATTGATAAAGAATCATCTTGATCGTCCGAAGGTTCCTCCTAAGGTTTGCAGGAGTTAAGCAAGACAAAATAGGAAGATATTCTACAGGCGTTGCCAAGAAGACAACCGCTAATAAGTCTCATTACTTCATTCAGAATGACTATATCTTGCGGGAATGTACACTGTGACTCCATACGGGTGCAATTTTTCAGCAGTTGAGTATGCCAAGGCAACAGTTGAGCACGGAATGGTCAAAGATGCGATCCATATGACGCCGATGTCTTTGGTGTTGGATCCTGTCACAGTTTTTCTCCATCTAAGTGAATGTTAATTTCTCTTTAGCGCAGTGTTTTGCAAAGTGGAAAACAGAGCCGACAGTCCTTGTGTTTGTAATTTCTAGTGCTCAGTGGAGATTGACTCACAGTGATGATGATTGGTCTTCTGCCACACTAGCTTCTAAGCCCTCAAAGGAAATCGTCATCTATTCCAAGTACTATATCGTATGGCGAGGAGTACTGCGAAAGACTTCCTTCGGCACTCTGAGACATAAATATTGAAGAGACGGGTGCCAAGACAGAACCTTTGGGCACACCTTCTTGTTTGTGCTTTCTCCTGCATTGCTCATTTGATGTCCCCCACCCCAGGACAAAAATTGGGATGAGCAATAATGAACTTGACAAGCTGACATCAGGGAAATGTTAGTAGCGTAGATAGAGAAACTCGCTACCAGCTGTATCATAGGCAGCTGTTAGATCTATAAGGCTGCCCCAAACTTACGCTTCTTCTGGAAGGCTGTTTCAATATGATTGACATGTCCTTGCCTATCTTATCTTTTGTTGATTTACCTCTTCGAGCCATTTGGGTGAGGGGTAGCGTATAGGCCTACATTTGAGATCGCAGCGAGATGGGTTTCTAACTATCGGGTTCGTTTGCTGGGTTTCCTGGGCGTCAGGATGCAATGACCTTGAGTCATTCCATCTAGAGGGAATTGCTGATGACCACACAAGTAGAAGAAAGATTTGGCTGCATCGCAACAGTTTCCGGTGCCATACTCTTCAATTCTGTATGGATGGTTGTCATTGCCAGGAGCTTTTCGCCATTCTTGGACACTTTCTTCCCTTGGGAAACTCTGCTTAAGACAACTACTCGTGCCAGCTGTATGACCATTTCATTAAGAAACATTTTAGTCTGGAAAGTCATCATTGTGGTTGAGTTACTCTAGGACCTTCTATTAAAGTTGAGCAATGTCCCGCAGCGTGGGTTCAACCTTACAACCCTGACATTACAAGTCAAGGCTTTGACCATTGCACACCAGTCAGGGTTTTGCCACTTTCCACTGTTGATAAGTACTGAGGCGATGCATTTTGCAGAGACAGGACCACTGCTTACTGGACCAGCATTACCGTTTGGGGAGCCTTTGGTTAACGATGTCCAGCCCTTCAGCTTGAATGGGTAAAGTTATATTGGAATATCTCCCTCTACAAATCTGGTATCCTTTTGGAAAGTCAAATCCATACTAGTTGCCTTTTTTTCTATTCTCTCAGTATCGAAGTCGGTATTACACTCAATTTATATAACTCGGCACATTCCTTGTCTCACAGTGGGTGTAATGGATCGCATCTGGAATGGAATACTGCTTGGTGAAGCAAGCATAGAGTAGACGTCAGAATATGCGTTGTTGATATTAGAAGACTGAGAGTCGGTCTGGCAGCTTAGATGACAGTTCACTAATTAGTTTGTTAAACTTGCCACTTTGGGCCAGTTGGCTTTCCTGAATTTCGATCTCTTTTTGTAGGCTGATATTTGATCTTGACTGTCACCAATAACCAAGATAGGGCAGTGGCCTGATCTGGGGAATCTAGGAAGGATCTTTCTGGGAGCAGCGGGATCGGATTTCCCGCTGACTGTTGACAGGTTGGGATAGATACACGCCCAATGAGTGTTTTTGGCTCGAATAGGCAACACCCTTACTATCAAACAGCAGTTGAGGTGTTAGAATATTCGTCAGAATAGTCATTCTCTAGACCTCATTTCCCTGAGGATAGTTATTGCTCTGGAGCTCTACAAGCTCTCCTGCATAACTTGCAGGAATCTCAAAAATTGAAGTCTTTTTAGCTTTGAGTTTTTCTGCGGTGTGGAAGGGTTAGTTCCTACCCACGGCGAGTCTTTGTCACGACTGCGAAAGATTATTTAAATTGGTACTGCGTGAGAAACTAACGTTATTAGTCGCCCCATAGAGAATGCGTGTTAATGAAAATAATCTCAATTTTTTTTGTATCATGTCCGAAATTTTGTTCTCTTACTGCGGATCATGAACCTAACCACTAAAAACACGTGGTCATTTTCCGGGTAAGTAGTCACTATATGCACACTACTCCGAATAGTGGTCAAAGTTTTGACCACGAAAAGGGTCAATTTTGACCGCTTTTCGGGTCAAAATTTGACCACTATTTTGGAGTAGTGTGTCATAGTTGAATACTTTACCACGGTAAAATGACTACGTGTTTTAGTGTGTATAGAACCTTTTGAGAACACGAACATTCTATCAGTAGTTTTTTAGACGCAATTTTTCTATGGCTCTGGCGGCACCAATTTTCCCACGGTGCTACTTCACTAGATAGCTAAGGTAACTATCACGCACGTACTGTCCGCACCGCCATATTTGTTTTTATACAAGTAGGAATAACATGTGAATTATAATACACTTAGTAAATTAAAATTTTAAAAAAAAAAAAAAAAAAAAAAAAAAAAAAAAAAAAAATATACAGAAAAAAATCATGAAACTCCCTGAAAACTGGCTGCCATTTTGAATTAATGCAATGAGTTAGCCTTCCGCCAATCATGTTATGTAATTTCTATATACGATAAGCCTAATATCTCTTATTTAATGGTACAACTATTTGTTTTAAGGGCTTCAACAGCTTTTTAGATCTAGCTATACCACCAAAATTATAAAAACATAGGAATTGGCGGCCATTTTGGATTTATGCAAAATTAGGCGTAGTTCCACAACTTGGGTTTTTTTGGACTTTTAGTATGTCATTCTGGGGACCTTGTAGAAATGCATGTGGTTGAAAAAAATTCTATTTGCAATTTTTTCCAGGTCCTATCATATATTTCCCCCGCCTATCCAGTTACCGTAAAACTACTTGTGCCTGTCAGCATCATAATTGAACAAAAAGTCAGTCAAAATATTTCAGTTGAGATAAGATGCGCCCAGATAAGCGAGAGGAACGTGTTCGAGACTTGTGTTTTTCATCTTTATTTATTCGGT
Source organism: Ophioderma brevispina (assembly GCA_023653785.1). Lineage (NCBI taxonomy): Eukaryota > Metazoa > Echinodermata > Ophiuroidea > Amphilepidida > Ophiodermatidae > Ophioderma > Ophioderma brevispina. Next base: position 57,274 of record JAMKCH010023938.1, read on the forward strand.
GCGCGCCGGTTTCTCCGAGCTCCTATAATATATTTTTCTAATAATTCTTCTGGGTTGTATCGTTAACCTTGATCTTTGCATGAGTTGAATTGAGTTCACTTTGTCATACATCTGATAGAATAATGCATATAGGTCATCCCCTTCTAATTACATGAGATAAGAAAAATATGGTCCCAAAATCTCAGTTTTGGTAGTGTGAAAGGTGGGGTCAAGGCTGAGGATCAGGAAGTGCCTGTTTTAATTTAAAAAACAACATGTTCACACCCCTTTTCTCATTCTTAAGATTCCTTTACATGGCCTTCACCAGGAGATTTCAGGATTCAACTACTCTTACATAATGAGAAATCAAAAGATCGCAACATGTTTCTGCCTCGCAGTCCAACCAAAAGGTGATCCTTTTGGAACGTAAATACTCAGTCTTTAAAGACACTTCATGGGATTTGAAAAATATTTGAAATGTGCAGGAAATAGCTTCAAAGGTGAATGATAAGTCTGTAAATTCTTATAAGTTACCTTTTCCAGCTTGTAGAATTGCACCAGAAAAATGAAGAAAACGGCAGTGTTCCAAGTCTCCCAAGATACGATTCTCCATTCAACTTCGTGTGGTAGTAAGTGTCCGAACGGACCCGTAATGACTAAAAGCTCCGATTTTTGGCCTTTATTAGGTTGCTTCTGTCTTCTCATTTGCAGGGTATGTTAGGATACTGTACTTGTTACATACATGTAAAAATCTGGTTTTGATGATTTTTTCGATTTCTGATTAGCAATCACTGATATGTCTTTAAAGGGGTAGAAATACATACCGTAGCCACTTGGTTTAAAGAGCACCCCCCCCTACATGGAAGATTTTACTCAAAAAGGAGGGTGGGCTTATACCCAAGGAGGGCTAAAATTATTTATTGGCACAAAAACCAATAAATAATGTTTTTAAGAGCATATTATTCACTCAGTACGCTCAGTCGCATTTAATGTTGTAAGAAGATAAACATAAAAAATTGTTTCCTCTAACAAAGCAAGCAAGCCACTCCTTTTTTCATTACAAATCAAAGTATCAAAGGCAACTACCGCTAAATGGAAAAAAAAAGGTTTGGTCTCCCAATCCCAATCCTCTCATAACTCAAAAATACAACACAAACAGCAACATAACATAGAGATAGTACAAACTTACCACCTGGGCCTATAGCATGTATGTATTCCTGCATTTTTCCCTTTGAAAATGGGGGGGGGCCTTACGCGAAGGTGGGCTTATTTACCATGTGGTGGCCGGTAATTAGTTTAATTGTCCGATTTCAACTTGGAGCAAACAGCATGAAAGGATATTGTGTTGCTGTCTCTTTTGCTGTGGCAATATATGTTATTCATTTGTTACCATATTTGGAGTCTGGGAGTTGGCCGCCATCACTGGTGAATGGGCATTTTGGCAGGGGCGGATCACCCCTGAAAATGCCAAAATTACCATGGGCGAAAGTGTAGTTATGGGTGAAAAAAATGGCTGAATTTACAAGATTTTGGCCAATTACCGGGGGCGCACGGCCCCAAAACCCACCCCCCTGGAATCCACCAGTGGGTCTGGTAAGCACCCTTGTACTGCTAACTGTATCCCTACCATTATAGTTAAAAGTACATTTCGGTGATGGGCTTTACTAATGATAATCTAGTTTTAACACTTAAGTGGACCAAGGGACCACTCCAAATTTGTTATCGACGCTGGCCGCTTTACGCATGTTTTTTGTGCCGAAAATTTTTGTAATTGTATGAACTTGAAATGCGCTTCTTTTCATACAAAAAAATTAAAATCGGCCAAGCCGGTAATGAGTTAATTAGTGAGGGTCCATGGAACCCCCCCCCCCTGGGCACTAACGGAAGTCATCTGAGAATATTAAAAAATCAAAGAACCAAAGCAAATTTTTTTTTGCTGATATCGTTCACCACATTACATAAAGTAAACAAAGAATAGTAACATTAAAAATAATTAACACTTAGTGCTGAAAACAAACAAATTTAGTGTGGACGTTGGGCTAAACCGTTACTGGAACAAAGTCCATGGGAAAATGATGTGTATTTTGCAAACACCCGTTAAAATACCGGATTCCTAAAACTTCAAGTTTTTGTTAAATATATGTAATTTGGGTCTTCTAGGTAGATATCAGCATAAATAAGTTTTCAAAAAGTTGATGTAAGCGCAAGTCTTATTTGAATTTTCCGTCTTTTCCCATTTTTAGCGTGTTTTGGAAAACAATCTTTTGCCCCTAATTTGCAGCCCAAATAACAATTTCATTTTTTATTGCTGATGTGGGGTTGTCTTATGACCATTCAACTGTTGGTATTAAAATTTAGTGCAAAAATCCCTAGGGAAAGTGGTTTTCATTGGGGGAACCCCCCCCCGGGGCACCAACGGGGAGTGGAAACCCATTGGTAATTAAGTTTAACTACAGGTGGTTGTAGATTTGATGGACATCAGAGAGGGCGATTAACCCACAACCACATGCACACACAGACACACCGAACATTTTTTAAATGTTACGCTTACCAAGTTCTTCAACTAACGCACGATTTGTTCTACTTTCATGTGGTTGAAAAAATAAGAGTTTTGAATTGCAAACAAAGGTTTAATTCAAAGCAGAGTAATAAATAATATTATTAATATAGTATTAAAGATAGCAGCAATGATTATTTTTACTTCAATTCCACTTTTAACATGATGAGAAAAAAATGACATGATTAAATGTCAGGATTCAAGAAGATTTAAAAAATTATTGAGCTGATGATATCTGGTTCACTGGATGATGATCTCAAGAGGTTCAAATGCATCAATGTGTTTCTACAATTGAAAACATGTCAGACAGGGTTCAGCGAATTTCAAGACTTAAACAATTATTGCCATAGCAATATGGCAAAATTCATGAAAGATGAAAAACAGCCACCAAGAAAGCATTCCCTTTTATGAAGTACAAAGATGCTGACTCTATCAAGCAGTCGGCTTGTTCGTTATTCCCAGAAAAATAGAGCAGAGGTGGAATTGATTGCATTTCTTTGTTTTTCAAGCTGGACCAACTGAATTTGTGTTATCACTTTCAAGTAACAGAAAACCGAATCATTTGAAAGTTAAATATTTTGCTGTTTCTAAACAACTGTTTGTATACTCTTTGCATATGTTTGTATTCTACCTGACATAGCTGTTTGACACCAGCAAATTCTCTTATTTCTTTATACTCTTTAAACAGGAGTGAAAAATTCTGACCAATGATAAAAGTAAACGGATTGTAAGGTATCAGAAATCAATTGTATAGCCCTAACAAAGGTGATGAATTACATAGTTATAGCACCCCTATACCAATCTCTACAGAGACGTGAATAAACTTATTTTAATGAAGTCCCTCTATGCTGTAGCTAGCGGAATACATACTACAAATCTGGTGTCAAAACTCTGTGGTCTTGATATTATTACTTCATTCAGTTTTGTCATAATAAAAGAGCTTACATACAAAACGTGTTGGTTACTAATTATGGAATAATTAATCAAATTGTAAGAACTGCTAAGTAAGGTCAGCATCTATGTGCGTTTTAGGTACATTTTAGGTATGATTTAGGTGGCTCAGAAAAAACCAAAAAAAATGCAAACAAGTGACAAAACAGAGCAATCGATTACCAACCCAGTAATCAAAACCAGACCCTTATGGTGAAACATCTAACAAGAACAGTCCGTTGGTTGGTTCGAAAATTATATTCTTTCCGAAAATGTATGTTACTATTTTAGCTCCAGTACAGCTTGAGTCATATAAATAATCACAAATTAGATCATTGAAAGGAAAGTAAGTTTCCAGCTCTTCTTTGGTTTATTTTCAAAAATATAATTAGACCATGTGTTAAAGTTTCCGGTGGTAAATAAACTGAAACAAAACCAACATTTGAGTGTTTTTCCAGGCCACCCATGCTGCAAAACAACTAGAAAGCATAAAAAGCAGTGTAAAAAAAATGCATCTCAGAGCTACTCATACACAAAATCTCAGAAATTTTTGCAAAACAAGAAAGAATACGATCCACAACATTATTGTAATCTGTGGAAAAATGAAGTTTGGTTGTTACTAAATAGGCAAGGCTTAGGTATCAAGGAAAAATGTTCGTTAGCCTCAAAAGATCAAAATCTATCTAGAGGCTGCAGCCGAGATGCTGTTCACCATGTAGTGCCAAATGTCCCTGCCCATCATTAAGTTGGGGATGCCAGATGGATCCTGCTGGATGTCTCGAGCAATAACGTCAATGTAATTAAAGGGGCAACGACCCCTATTTGGGCGTGGTAACCTCCGACATGTGATGACTGAGATCTGTGCTCTGCTCATGTGCTCACGCCAGGATATTAAAATATTTGATATTTCTGCTGACTGAGAAAGTTGGAGACCATGGTCCCCACTCTGCACTCCCTTTGCACATGCAACTGAGCAGAAAGTTTACTTGATGTGCCTCAATCTTGGGTGCCTCAATAGAACTAACTTTCAAAATATATATATGATGTCACAGCAGACTATGTGCGCCAATCAGCCAAGTGGGTGCTTTTTGTCCGACTTTCTCCAACTGACAGACAAGGGCCATGGCCCTCCCCTTTTGCACATGCCACTGAGCAGAAAGTCTACAGGTGAATTATCATGTCCATAGATGAAAAAAACTGAACGAAAGGGTACATTCTTAACATTTCAAAATCATTATTAACTGTGGAAAAGGACCACAGATGATTAAGACAAGGTGGAAGTTGTTTTGCATGTGTGTGTGTGTGCACATGTGCATGTGAGTGTGCATGTGTGTGCGCGTGTGATTGTGCATGTATGTGTGTGTTTGTGTTTCATCAAGCACCCAAATTGTGATTTTTGGCACATTCTCTCATAACTTCAAAATTTGAGTGTTTTACCCAACTCTTTTTTTCCCTCAAAGATAAGCTCAGGCACATTATGGCAAACACTTTTCCTTTTTTTTTTCCTTCTTATTTATCCCAGGACATAACAGTGCCTGTGCACAACATGTCAGCTGTGACCACAAAACATTAGTGTGTGTATTGTAGTGGTGTTACATATTAAACCCTGTGCAATGAGCCTTGCCTATTTAGCTTGGAACACACTGTAAGAGTAACTCTGAGATGCCTTGTGTGTAGAGAATAGGTCATGCTCACGTGTTGTGGGAGGATGCAATAAAGTAGTGATTGAGTGGTTGCTTCATGTCCTGATAAACGGTGGTGTGAAAAGGATTGAACAGTTTACCATTGGGTCCCTTCATGAACATCAAGAAACCTGCATCAAAAATAGAAATGCAAAGATAAAGATTCATTAGCTACAACACAAATTAAGAGTGTAACACTTTTATGACATAAAATGGTATGTGATGTGATTGGAAAAACCCTGTTGGCCATCACACTTGGGTCAGTTGTAGACAACCTGCCTACTATTAAGTAAACCACTCATTGTAATGGCGGCCATGTATAAATGCGTTTATGGTCATGTGACACGTATTGACCAATCGTGTGCACGTCACTACATATGAGGTAAACATGAACACATATTTAAAAATACTGCAAGTAAACTTGCATCATCCCCCTGGCAAGATGGAAGTCTGGAACATGACCTCAGATGACTTTTGACCTTGGTCCATGACCATTGACATCATCCACATATGAAGTAACCCCTATTGCACCTTAACACCAAGTCTGGTTTAAATCAGACTTATTTTAAACTTTTTGAAGGAGACACAAAACACGAAAACCTAACCAAACTGGAATACATACATACACATACGGACATGCGCACCCTAACAATATTCCCCTCTGCTTTTCAAGCCAGGGGGATAAAAATGCTTAGTTCATTTTTCTACCATATGGCATTGTATCTAGAAGAAATGTTCCTTGATGGATTGCCATGCACATCAGAGCACATAGATTCACATAATTGTATTTAACTGTCTGCTGATTTCTGATTTGATGCTATACTGATACACAAGGATCCAATTATTACCACAGCATAGTTCAGTAACTTTCATTAACCAATGTAATATAAAGCCACCAATTTCTGCATACATGAAATTTCGGCAAATTTTGGAATGGCGAGGATTTTCTTAAAAAAGCCAGTCTGATGCAAATATTTTCCCCTGTTTGGTATACTTTATAATTACACCATTATTAACAAGTGACGTCATGTTTACTCTTTTGACCCTGATCCAAGCACAAAGCTAAGGCTTGTTTGACTCATTTGAATTCCAGTTGAAATCCTTTTTACATGTATAATTTTGATTTTTTTAAAACAAGGACAAATTTTGTCTCTAGAAGAATTTATAGTCAGCTGCAGGAGTAAAAAATTTAATTTCAAGACCCTGACTGACCAGTGGCATAACATACGCATGATTATATGACAGGACAACATTATGTATGAATGCCAAAAAACTGATTTTTTGGAACATTGAGGGCGCTGTCCTTGGGAAATTGCTGAGTCAGCATTTAAGATAACCCTTTAGATAGCAAATTAAAAATGAATTCTTAGAATTGAAAAGAGTCAGCCCATACACAATAAAATTGGCCACCCACTACAGATTAAAAACAAACATGTCTGAAATAATTACAATCCATAATGGTTTAATCTGAATTAATATTACGTCAAAGAGTGTTATTGCAGAATCATATAGTTATTGTTGTCCATTTAAACCATCCATGCATATTATATTGCCTCTAATGGATATGTTTTTTCAAATTTATGCCAATCATAATATTGAGTAAAATGTTAACGGATACCACAATTGCAGTGTTATTACAATTTTAGTAGCTGATGAAATGGCACCATTTTTGATACACAATACAAGTACAAAACATAAAGGTAGGAATTTACTGTGTAAACAGCTATTAAAGTTGGATTATTCAGAGGCATCAGAAAGCTTGTGCGTACAAGGATCATGCTACCGGGATGTAGGAGACAAGATAGCCAAAAACTGTTTTCCCTTAGATAAAAGGTGCGCGTTGGGTCCACACTTTTGTTATTTTTATGTTAAGCTCTACCTCTGTAGTCAAATAGCATGCTAGTATAACAAATATCTGCAGTCTCAGATTTTATAGTTAAGGTGGAAAACAACCACAAAATCTGAGTTGGACCAATCCAATTTTCCAAAGACAAGTGGTTTTCAAACAGCTAGGGTCACCAACTTTGTGATCCACCTTTCCTCACTCTCTGCAAAGAGACCTCTAATGAACTTACTTTAGGTATATGCCCTTAACCCTACCCATACGTGCTGGTTTGTCCCTATGGTGCACAGATGACCAGAGTTGGTATACAAAATGCATTCCTTGTATAGTCCATACCCAAATTATTGGTCAAGCTATGAGATGAAAAAAATGGGGCGGAGACGCCAGTCGAGCCCAATAGCTTTCAACTCATAGCGAGGACATAAATTTGGGTATTGGGCGAAAACAAGAATGCCAATGTATCATTATTATTTGTGAGAATTTGATGTCCTTATATTATATACACATTTCATTTTAAAACTTTAGCTGGCCAGTTCATGACTTGGGCCAATATTGCATGGCTCTGTCAAAAAAAAAAAACCAACCCATGTACCTGCAAATACGATTATCGCCGATAGAGCTCCAGTTTACTTACTCTCTGTCTTCGTGGCAGAAGTCAACATAAAATGGTTTCAATTCAAGATTTTCCGCGAGTTGTCTTTGCCTACAATTAGGTACAAGACTCGAAGACTACAAGTTCATGAGTAAGTTACCATGGGCAGGCATGGCCATGCTACTGCACTGACACTGGATTCAAGCGATTACCTTAAACTGACCTGAAAATCTTACTCGCAACGGCGGTACTCTCCCGGTGTGGGCACTATCCACCCTTAATCAATCTCCCGGCAAATCTACTCAAGTTCCACGAAAAGAGACTTACTCTCGCTAGGTAATAAATAACAACACGCGTCCTTTGACCATGAGTGACATATCGATGCCAAATGGCATGACAGACCTGAATTCAAGTGCACACGCTACGCTACCATGACGCTACTTCCGTGGGGGGGGGTGATACATAATAGCCTGAATCTTGCCCTCAAGCGGCATTATGCCGTATTATTCGGCGACATGGCTGCCACCGGTGACTATCAACGACGGGTTGCTAGTGAACTGGGTTCGTGTCGCATGACGGCTTAATACTGTCTTGGTTTACCAGGGTGCACAGACGTAAACTGCAATTAGGAATGGGTTCTGTTTAAAATTCAATGAAAGTAAGGGGGATTGATCCAAAGTGTTGGAGGATTTGGACACCAAAGTTTCGAGAGAGCGTAGATTATTGAGAAGTGTTGTTTTATTGGTTTCCAGCCTATGTGTATAGTAATATAGGAGACAGATTCTCAAAAACATAAAATGGTGATAATTGGCGTTAAGGTGTTCCAGAGGCACGAGCCAATATAAAAAAGGTGAACAAACTTAAGACATAGATGGACATTACACAAATGGGATTGGTCGTGCGTCCCTGCAGGCTGCACTAGTGCAGGCGGCAAAAAATAGATTAGGAGGTTAAAAATGTAGTACTATTTAGTGAAAGTATAACCACCGGTTAAAAAACCCACGGTTCACTACCAAGTTTCAAAGACAAAAGCAAAGGAACTTGGACAAAAAAATCAAAGCAAATGTAGGGCACATCCTCAAATCCTAGCTTAACCCTACTTTCTCATATGCTATCAGATAGGCAGCATTTGTAGGGTTAACTTTATTGAAGTGGAATGTCAAGTAGCGACAATAAACCACCGAAATGTCACCTCAAAGGCAAACACTGAACGAGATACAAGGAAAAATTAAGTCTGAATGAAGAAAATCTATTATGCGCTAATAGCGCCGATATTATACATCGGGGCATGTATGCAAGGTAGCCTTTTTAACATGAACTGCTACCATCTGCCTTTCTCATTGCCTAAGGTGTAATGGATTGCTATGCCAAGACGACTATTTTGCATCGTGGGCCATACAGGGGGGTAGGCCACGATCGCTCGATTTGGGATTGGGGATTCCAAACGGTAATTTGTGGAACTGCCACGTGCATTTACTATGGCAGTCTCGGTCCCAGTGACATAAAAAACTTCACTCTTAAGACCTTGTTCAAAAATATTATGTATATATGCTAAAATTTTTACAGGAAAAATATTATTGGCTTCAAACTCCGTCGGGGTTCGTGGATTAACCCCGCCTGCAAAATAGGTGTAATTGAAAAACGGTCATTAGATTTATCGTGACCAGGCCTAGTCTTAGTCAAGCCGTGTGTAACCGTTCGATATGCGTAAGAGCCCTCTCCGTTTAAGTCTTTGAATCAGACTAGCACCCGGAAGTTGATGCCGTTTTGATAATTTGTGTTGTGTTAGGTTGGGCATGTCATACCCCCCGGGCCAGACTACCAACAAGAAACCCAGACGCCGGAGAGGTCAGAAAAAAGGGGAGAGGGGGGGGAGGGCACGGGGCTAAGGGGAAAGGGCACAAGACAAGGGGTATAAAAGCGAAAAGGGGGGAAATTATGTTCGTGCATCTTAAAAAATTCGTTTTTAAACCTTCTAACCACCCAAATCTTTCATAACATGTTGTTATTCTTTTACGAACAAAAAAAGCAAAACAAAAAAATAAAAAATCAATAGATGTTTTTTATGGAACATTTTTTTTTTTTAGGTGAAAATTTGTCTTTTTTTTTGTTTATTCTATTTGCCTTAAATTTTTTAAATTTGAAATGAAAATTTCGTGAAACAAAAATATTGGGACTCTGTCTCAATGTTTTAATTGAGCTCTTTGAAACTGGATTATGTTCTGCAAACTGTTGAAAAAACTATCAAAATAAATTATAAAAATTTAATAAATAATACTAATAAATGGAACTATCGGGTAATTAAAGGACATCTTATGATCTACAGCCTTCCACCCCAGCTTAGTACAAAAAAATTGGCTTAAGTATAGTAGGTGCCCAATCTAAAGTACAAAAAATACAATTTGTATTTTCTGTCCCTAAAAAACAAGACAGAATTAAACCTGTGGCATGCGGGCACCGTGATACAAAATTTACTCATAACATCAAAATCTACTGAATTTTGGAAATAACCTTGAGAAACCATACCACAAATAAAGGGTGCTCAAATCATGATAATGTACCTGAAAAGATTTCCATTAATAATTGTGCCCAGAAGCGTTACTGGTTCGTTCATGTTAAGGATAGCAATATTTGCCGTATCTGTGGAGTTTATGTCGCATGCACAATAGAGCGATCAAAATGGAGGAACCCTAACATGGAAATGCTTTCTTCATAAGTCTTCATTTTGTTTTATCCAGATGTATAGTTTAGTACTCGGTCTCATTTTCACATATCCCATGTTGAAGTGGATGCCACGTGGGTTTTGATCCCAATTGGAAGTCTTATGGGCAAGGTGTTTCTCCAATGACTTAGTGTCATCTGCTGTCGCAAATACTACATGACCTTTCTTGCCACCTAAGATTATGCATTGATTTGGAATGTGACTTTTGACCCCAGTAGATTGCACCTGTAACCCAAGTTTACTTGCAATTAGTGAGGTTTGAATGGCGAGTTCAATGGAATGTTTGAACATCCAGAGGAAGAGAGCTACAGAGACAGAGAGGTTGAGATTACTTGACCTTGGAATTGACCTTTGACTTGGATTTGACTTTGACCTTATTACCAAAGTTTGGTTGGATTGAATGTTTCAACTGGCACCAAAAATTGCACACAAAACTTTCAGACGAAGGACTGAATGGTTACGTCTCCTGCAATCTTGCAGGCGACACAAAATAGACCTCTCATTTTGGTAATTCATAGCAATTGCAGCTTCAAACAAACAAAAACAAACAAACCAGACAACAGATTACTGAAATCCGAATACCCCTTGAAAGGTGAATGGGACATCAGGGTTTAGTCAAACTAATGGTTCTTCTACACATATTGGTTGTGTGCTTGCTAACAAGAAACTTAAAATTTATTTCCATGCTCCTTCTTGAAGATTTATTGTTAAATCTGCTCTCTAAAATTGATAGAATAGGTCCTTGCAAATTTAACAATTGCAAGTTTCTTCAATAATGAGAAGCTAAATAAACAGTTTTAAACTACAAATTTTCCATAATTACTTTAAGTCAAACGGGGCTCGTGAGACTACGGATCAACGGTATGATGTTAAGTCCATTAAGCAGAGAATTAGGTTGCAGAGAAAGTCACCTGGGAAAATGAATACTCTAAATATCAGTGGACAGCTCTTTCATCATTGTAGAGCTCTTTCATTGCTCTCTAGACAACACCATTGTAGCTTAAATATTTAATGCATACCTTAACAGATTTAAAATTAAGGGTTAATGTTTATAATATTTCACCGGATTCGCCGTCGATATGAACCCAGAACCCGGTGAAATATTTATAACTTATTATGTCCTCCTCGTCATATAGCCCCGGTATATTTCAATAGAATTAAAGGCTGGACTAAGAGATTTTGAAAAATTAAAACACTCAATTCAAAAGTTTGAGATGAATCAATGTTTAGTTTTTCATGAAGCAATCATTTATGTAGTATATTATTATGTGCAAAAACAGTGATTTTTTTTTTAATTGAGGGGGCCTTCTTTTGGAATTCTCTGAGTTAGCCTTTAATCTGTTGAATATTTAAGGGGCTTGATGTTGATCTGTTTTTATTTTATAGATGATCTAAATTTTGACTTTTCCCATAGACTTGCATGTTTTAAAAGTGACAACTTACCATTTTTTGATTTAGCTCAAAAACAGCTAAAAAACAAAGTCAGCGATGACGCTCTTTTTTACTTGCAGACTCTTGATCAACACCGTTATAAATACTCTATGTAAATTCTGAAATTCTATCAAGTAGTTCACTAACACATCAAACCCCTTAAACAAAATAGCTTTAATGGGAGCTATTTATGAGTTTCAGAGTGTATTACAGCTAAAAGGACCTTACAAGAAAGGCACCAATCTAAATGAAAAAATGAGTGTTTACAGTGGAGACTACTACGCATTTAGATAAGGAAAATGCAGGTGTTAGCTGCATTATATAAACATACTTGTAAAGTCTTGCAATCGGCATTAGTAATGGGAACAATAACCTGCTATATGGGGGGATTTAGCCGAGTGTTGTTGCTCACAAATGCTTAATTGCCACTTTAAATCTGCAATGCAATACTTCTCCATTTTTTTTCTACCAGCTCAGGATTTTGCATAATTGTTAAACCCGGGCAAGTTTGGCACTGTAATTTGTTTAACCAACAATGATTAGGCAAAAAAAATGTGTTTTGTAACAAACAACCTTCCTAAACCAAGTGACTCTCAAAGTTTAAGCAAATGACATACTTGACCCCTGTATGACCTTTGACCTCACCCTTACCATCTCAATTAGTCCTTCTCATAACAATTATTTAAAACAATTTGATAATCATGTATTCTGCTGTATTTTTAAATCTCCCGCTCCACGGGAATTAGTGATTTTCTGCACACGCACCATTTACAGTGAAACAACAAAGGCCTATCCGTACTAGCAATTTTAATATATGCTTGCCCCCTTAAAATATGTGCCCCCCCCCCCCAAAAAAAAGCTGGTTAAACCACTGAGCAAAATTGGATGGAGTACAAGAGCAAACATTCTATTTTTGTCTGCTGAATTATATCCATTGAAAACCAAGCCTGTGAGTGTTCACACAAAAAATGTTTCTTTAGTGTGAATAATGCTATAACACTTCGTGTTTGCTATTTGTTTTTTAAAGGGGCATTTCGTGATCCACAACCTCATCCCCCAGACTTACCTAAAAAAGTTGAGATTTTTATATCATCTGAACCATGTTAGACTTGGGGTTCTCAATTATATTAGCTGAATGGCCAGATAATACCGAACATATTTAAACCTTCCCTACTTGAGGGCCAAATCCACCTGAATTTCTTAGTTTCCTTTTATATTTTAGAGCAAGTGGAGGGCTAGAAATCAATGGTTGGCGGGCCAGATTTGGCCCGCGGGCCGCCTATTGAGAACCCCTGCAATAGCCTTAATCCATGTGTACCTCATCTTACGTGCAAATTCAGTCGTATCTGAAAGAAATTTGCAATTTTGTATTTTCTGTCCGTAAAATTACAGCACAGTGGCCTATGGGACCGTGTGAAACAAGCAATTGATTTGCTCATAACACAAAACTGCAAGATTGGAATCAACTCAAATTTTGTTAACAAGCTTTTCTCAAAGATACCTATAGAACAATGAATAAAACAGAAGGTGCTGGAATCACGAAATGCACCTTTAATGAGTACTAATATAGGGCGAGTAGGTCAAGGTTGGGCATTTCTCTGGACAATTTAAAGAGTGTACTCAATCGGTTTACTAAATTGGACTTTGATTAATTTGGTATTATGTCAATGCACTATAGCCACTATTAATATTTTATGAATCAGTTTAATTGATTAATTTGGTATTATGCCAATGCACTATAAACCAAGTGCTACTATTATTTTATGAATCACTGCACAAAAAATTTCTCTACACCAACTATTTCTGTCCTGTCACAACTGACATTAGAAATTATACACTTGCTTGAAATATTTCATTTTGACACAAAACATTTTATTGACAGGGAGCTTATATTTGCACTTGTACATTCCCTTGTTTGAACATTACTGATAATTTGTCCTGACCCAAATACTGATGATTTCAGTTTTACTTGAATTGGACTTTGACCACTAATATCACAAGAAGTTGACCAGTCTGATTCTTGCACATTACCGATGTAAATTTGGTATTATGACATTAAAAGGTATCTATTTCAAGACATTAACTGTTTTGTTTTCTGTCATTCACAAACTCAGTAGCCCTTTATTATTATATTTCCCGGCTTAAAAATTTTGTCTTAAATGAAATCTCAGCCTTAACAAGTCAGAACAACCTCCACTTTTCAAGTTTGAAAAAAGGTCATAAAATTACAAAGAACACAACAAAGTTGACTTTCATCTTGTACCGGTTACTTCAACCATTCTTTCATGACAAATTAATATGTTACAGCTAAGGTACCGTTAGGGAGTTTAATACTACCCGCATCCCCGATATCTCAATATCAATTTACATTGATCACCTGATATCAGAACAAATGACGCCTTATGGCTCTAACCTATACTACTGAATCTCACAAAATCCCACAGCACTCGAGTGAGAAAATGCAAAAGTCCCAGATGTAGTGATTGTGTCATCAATGAATATATATATGGGCACGAAATTACTGCCAGTGCCAGCCCGGGGACACCATCATAGAATGTATCCTAGTCATGGGACGGGGCCCGAATGGTCCCTGGTTCGGAGACGCGAGCGGCATTTTGCGACTTTTATTCTTCGCCATCTTCTCCTCATACCTTCACTTATTCACTCCCTCCTAAAACACATGTGGTGATTAAAGGGTAATGTGGCCTGCATATTGTATTTCTGAGTTCAAATGTGAAACCGTTTTATGAGAGTAGATCCACCGCGATAAATCAAGAATTCTTTCATTGCCATTTTTAAAATATCATCACATTATAAACAATTAAATGCTGTTTTAAAGTTAATTGAACAGAGAGTAGAAACACTGATTTACTTGCAATATAAGGCATCAACAACAATTGTCAAAACCTAATTAGCACAGGAAAATATGGTAAAATTTGCCCACGACATCTGTGAAATTTGCTACAGATACTGGGGGGGGGGCTCCAAATTGTGTTTCGTGGAAAGAAATATACTTCATTTCTTTTTAATTATAAAGGTCCATTGCCGATCGCGCATAGCCCTCGTCCCCAGACCCCCAAATTTTATACCGGAAGTGGGCAAATTTTGGCATCAGAAGAAAGCACTATTTTTCTTATTACCCCCGTGAAATCTAGGGACTAAAAAGATGTTTGGTTTGGTTTTTGTGAGCTGAAATGTGGCCCCTTTTTTTGGTCGACCCAATAATTATTTTAACCAGTACTCGATGTGGATTAGCCCAAATCAGTTTTAGCTCTCACATCAAAGGGGTTGAAATATCGGCGCAAAACTTTAACAGATGGTTATTGGGTGAAACGGCATTCTATCAGATGAAAAACTTACAGACTTTTAAGTCGGGCCATCCCCTTTAAAACAAATAGTATAAACTATAAATTTGGACAAACTAAAGTGTGAAGTTTCACCTGGGCCAACATAGAATCAGCCATACCACTCTTGAGCTGCACACATACACTCAAATCTGTAACAAAACTAACATCCTTTTCATGACACTTACAATCATACGTTCCCCAATGATATATGAACCCTCTATTGAAGTCAACATACCATGGACAATTTGCTGTGCCTGTGACATCGGTTTTAAGGTCAATGAAACACCCGACTGATTTGTACCAATATGTACTTAAGGACTTAAACAATTATTATTTCCTTCTGACTATAGCCTTGACAGCTGTTTCTAAGATAAGCGGACACAATCCAAAGCCAGTGCTCTTCGTACGCTCAATTTTTTATTGGTCTTTTGTTCACCTTCTAGATCCTGTTTTGGTTTTGGAATTAGCGACTTTACTCCTGTACCTTTTAAATCATTGGGTGCATCTCATACTGATTCTAGTTGACATTTAGACATTTGAAAAAATGATGACGACCTTAGAATTATGAAAAGAGAAATGCCTATAAAATTCCCTAGTCTAATGTTTACCCCATTTTAACACAAAGTTATGTTAAGTTCATTTTAAATTATTATTTCTATTCAATATCACTGTTTTAAAATTAGAAGAAACAACAGCACCCGGGCTAAGCTGCCTATTCAAAATACTAGCTATTGGGGCCGGGCAGTCTAAGCTTATTTTTTAGTTTCCCCAATGTTCGACGGATACAAACATATATTCTACATGAAAAGTGACAAAAACCTGACATTTTTTCAACATGCTCACAATGCATTATTTGGTGATGAAAACGTCCTTATCACAACTTTAGTTAGATCGTTTGCATCAGATAGTAATTGGTTTAATATGACGGGTGCTGCTGGACAACACAAAGACATTCGTTCATGTCAAGGCATGCATTCAAGACCAGGCAATGATCGTTTTACAATTATCACACCTTGTTAATCCTATGTGAGTTGTCTCACGTACTGTTCAAGTATGTGAAATTATCAATCTAGAATCTGACCACTAAATCTGGAACATTCTTGCTAAGAAAAATATTTAGCTGCTTAAAGCACCCGGCTGGCTAATAATGTGATCACTGTGATCAAAAAGTGTGAAACTCTCAAATGTTATTGCTTCTGTTTTACACAAATTAGATCCTCTACAAACCAGTACAACACTCACACTGGTATCAAGGAATGATCATGTGGGGGCGGAAAAGTTGGGAATCTAGAGCTCCTTCCCAGGAAATTTGACCATTATTTTTTTTTTTTTTTTTCTGAGGGAAATCTTGACTTTTCAGATAAAGAAAATACATAGAAAATGGTGGGAAATCTAGGGAAATGCGACTATAGTATTTCCCGGAAATATGCATTTTTTCAAGCCCCGAGAACTGATACATACACCACTCAATATTGCACTGCATAGTAATAAAATGTGTTTTATATAGTCATGTGGTGCCAATTATTATGCTAATTGCAGATGATACTGCAATATCGGCATATAATTGCCACCAAATGATATCAAATACAAAAAGGCGTCGTCGGTGGGTAGGAAAAACCTCAAAGTAACTTAAAGTCAAGTGCAAAACATCATATGTAATAAAAAGTGGGCCCTGATATTAAAACCTTGTAGTGAATTTTGGTCACCTAAATTTGAGGAAAAATCACAGCGAATCAATCTCCAAACAGTAATTACTGAAGATTTCGCCTCTGCATCATATTAACTACAAAAAGACATCTCTTTGTACGTAATAAAATGAAAACTTGTTCCAACCACGTTTATTTTTGTGTTCTAATTAAATTTACATAACTTGCTACATATGAAGTTGTGTCTTGGCCCTTTTTGTGCTACAATATGAGGTTTTAATTTTAGAGCCAAATGCAAGCATATGAGGTTTTTCCTGTCCATCGACAAAGTGGTGCAATTACCTGCGATTAATTGCAGATCAATTCATTTTGCTACCAATAGGAAAATCGTCAGTTATTCGCTTCAAGAGGTGGCTGCATTGCTGTTAAGTGTGATAGAGGATCATAAAGCTACAGCAAGATTTTCTTATTTCAGATTATATGGTATTTTCATCGGTGTTGTTTGTATTGTAAATGAAAAAAAATCTGAAAGAAAAAATGGGGGTCACCGCCTTAGTTTTTGAGGTATAGCTAGTTATGACGGGTTCAAAATCGCATTTTCGGAAGAAAATAGTTTGTACAGCGCTCTATGGGAAGATGAGAAAAAGACACCATTGTGCTCATAAAAAATAAAACTTATGACGGGGGGGGGGGGTGAGAGGCCAAAGATTTTTATTTTAAGTATGTTAAAGTCATATGCCAGATCTTGGAGGCGCATCAATAAAAAGAGGGGGTCACTGACTTCGTTTTCTGAAAACTGTCAAAATGTACCAAAAAAATACACCTTTTTTTTTCATTTTTTTAAAGGTGCGTCTGGTTAACTGTTGTGTGAGCGCAGCACTCTTAGCGTACCTACGCACCAAACTAGCGTCAGGTGTACCAAACAGTGATTTATGATAGAATTTACGGTATCACAGTTTTATTAATATACTTGTAATGATTTTCCTCTCCTAAAAATGGAAACCGCTACAAGTGGCATAAAAGTCAGATATAACACCATTTACCCTTCAAAAATATTTGAAAGCTATTCCAAAATATATATATAAAAAATGCCACTATTCGATTTAAATTGGAAACGGGTTTCTATCCGAAATTGTACGTAAAAGTGATCCGCTTTTGCGAAGTAATAAGGTTTGTTAGATCTTCCGAGTTAAAGAAAGGCTAGAGTCCAAGACAAGGTTCGCCATTCCAAACTTTTTTAATGAAACAATGATTTGAAGCAGACAATTAAAATAAGATCAAAATTTTAGTTTCAGGGTTAAGGTTAGTTTAGGGTTATAGTTAAAAGGTGCCAACCAAATTTGATGGTGTCACCACCACAAAAACAGAGAAAAACTTAGTCTGAGGATGGGACAATTTTGTTTATCTCAGTTGGGTTCTAAAATGTGGAAATGAAATGTTTTCTTAATAATAATAGTGAAAATCGTTTAATGTATGTGTACATATTTTACTTTTTGTAATTCTTAATTGTTAATGGTTTGTTAATAAACTTTTGTGTTGGAAAAAAAATAGTAAAATCGTTTGCATCGCGGCTTCAAATTCTATGACTACGGGGCTACCATGACCCCCTGCCCCCCCCCGGGATTTTTGGAGACACCATTTTTGTGAAGCTTATACCATAAGCAACTGAATTTAGGTTGTCTGCAAAAATCCCCACCCGGGTTAAACGGTTGAGCCGGCGCTTTGGGGGCGGCTCGTTTTTCAAAATGGCTGCCAAAATGCAACCCACCCCCTTCGGGAGAGAAAGTACAACATGCCTCTTAGCACAACACAGAAACATCACAGGCACTTGACTTGGTACCAATATATAGCTATGGTCCTCTTCTTCCATTGATATCAAACTGGTACCAGTACCAACCAGCCTACATTGCGTCACCAATGACGTCATAAAGTGCGCCAGTAAGAAAAGTGTCAATTTGCATAGACACAAACATAGGGGAAAATTTCAATTTTTCGCCAAAAATGTTAGGAAATATCAATTTTCATGCGGTGTTTTTTTTGGCTCTACTGATGGGAAATGACTAGTTTTCAATCAATAAGGAGATCATTTTAGTGCTTAATATGTTTTTGGAGTCGCTAAACTGGCGAATATATCAAGTTTCCACCCGCAGTAGTTTCCATACTTTCCTCAACAATATGACGTATAGTGAGTCATCATTATGGGCGCTATTGAGAACTTATTGTGACACCAATGGAAAGAAGAAGGAAACTTAACTACCTGTGGGTACCAATTTAAAGGGAATCGGATGTTCAGTAACGAAAGAACAGGGGGGTGGTTAACAAACCCCCCACCCCTTCGGGAGTATTGTTACAAAAAATGGCTCAGGTAGAAGAGGGTTAGGTCAAAACGTGACAAGTTATCGATGCTCTTCTATGCCCCCAGAGGCACTCTAGAGAGATTTGTTGAGGATGCACATCAGAGAGAACTAATTATCAAGCCCTGATTTGGTACCATGCAGATGTGAAGAGCCAGAAAATCCTCCACCAGATGATCATGGTTTGAAAGTTAAATGAGGTTGCACTAGATACAACAGGCCTCAAAAGCCCCAGGAACCATTGGGCCCGCAGGGTCCAGAATAAACAATTGACAACTGCAGAAAATTTTCAAAAATTAAACAAAAAACACCCTAATTATACAAAAAGGGTTTCAAAAGACAGATCAGATTGACCAGAGTGTGTCAAAATACTGGCCAGCTGTAGGACTTGTGCTAATGTGCTTGTGATGTGATCCTGTTGACTTCATGCACATATTTGAAGGAAAATTTTGCCCAGTTCTTTGAAGGTCCAGTAGGAAGACAGAAATTTTTTGTAGCCTAGATACAAATGGCCATCAGGAGCGTTGATGCCACAAGAGTTGTCTGACATAATAGAGAGGAAGAATTAATCTGATACAGCAGAAGACATTAAGACATGACTCAAGAAGGGAGGAGGAAAAGAGAGATCAATTCTGAATCAAAGGAGCTGCAATTAAGCTAGTATACAAGGAGGAGGGGAAAAAGCTTGCTTAAAAAGATCGCCAATTGAACAAAATACCAATGTTAATTTTTAAAATTGGAAAATTCTTCTTATCGTATCCAAACACAGTGGTTCTCAGATGATGATTTAGCCAGACATGGGGGTCAATGTCGGAGCTGCTTCACTTGAATTCTGCAGTCTGTGATTGTTGCACCAAACATTGAGCAGCCCAAGAGATGCTCCAGTGTACTGATCTGCTCCCAGGTAGACTCATTTCTGCAAGGGACAACCTTGATCGGCCGATTCTGGATCTCAATCAGCTGAGACACCACCACTCAGCCACGAGAAGCCAGCCCCCAGGCGGAAGGAGAAGACCACTACCCCAGGCTCATACCAATAGATGCCACTTGGTTGACAGCAATTCATTACCAAAACATCCTGAGAGACTATTTCAAGGAGAGGACTTGCATAAGGAAGAAAACTACCCCGGACCCAAGGCGGTCAGCAGCCGGACCTAAGGCGGTCAGCAGGGGCCTTGTCCAAACACAGGGGGCTCCATACCAGGTACTTGGCAGCTATGCTCATCATGCATGCTACGCTGCAGCATGTATAAGTTGTCCGATGGAGCTGGACGAAGAAACACCGGACAAGACGGCAGGGCATCCAACGACGATTCAAGATTCTGGGTGACCCCACCCATACAGGGCAAGAATACTCCACACATGAGAAGCACGCACAGGGCAATCACCGTCGATCTCAGGGCATGGGGGGGCATTACAGTGTAATGGGGAAAAGCCATTGTGGGGGTTCAGGGGCAGAGCCCCCGGAAGCTCTTGAGTTAACATGTTCGAGTGCTTTGGGAGAGCGGGTATGCCTATCTTTGAACCAAGCAATGAACTATGCTGAACGTTGGGGGGTCCAGGGGCGGAGACCTCAGAAGCTCTGGGTTTTAGCATGTTTCAGCACATCCGGAGAGCTTTCGGTTACCAACAACAATGAAGATGAACTATACTGCCCCGGGCGGGTCCAGGTGTCGGAGCCGTGGAAGCTCTGGGTTTTTTAGCATGTTTCAGGCACATCAGGAGAGCTCTCGGTTACCCCACAAATCAGGAAGCATATGACATTACGCCCTGGCGGGGTTCCAGGGTTACGGAAAGGGAGCCCGTGGAAGATCTTGAGTTTTAGGCATGTTTCAGCACATCCGGAGAGCTCTCGGGTACCTCACAATCATGAAGCCGATGAACTATATGGCGGGGTCCAGGTTCGGAGCCGTGGAGGAAGCTCTTGAAGGTTAGAGACATGAGGAGATTTCAGGAAGAAGCGCCCCAAATTTTATCGTTTTGACCCGGGTTTTGCATATTACTTATGGAAGTTCCAATGTATTAGATCACACAGAAGTGAATAAAAAGCCGAACCGCCGTTTCTGAGACAATATGATGAGTTTAGTTTTATGTCGGGCACGACCAGAAATCCAAAGGCACGTGTTCTAGGGGACAATACCGATAGTCAGGCCAAGTTCAAAACAAGGTTTGGGTTTTCTTTAGTGCTTGTTTGTCCAATAAACCTGAAACGTTCTCGTAGGTGGTCATACATCCGCATCAAGTGCAATTTGAGAGAATTGGTATCCCTCAAGAAATCTCCTCATGTCAATTTAAATAGCATGTTTGAGTGCCTTTCGGAGAAGCGACTCAGTTATTCATTATCTAAAGCAGATGAACTATATGCCTGTGACAATAACAAAATCACAACAAACAGTATTTTTTTTTTTTTATTTCCCCCTTTCCCTTTTTCTATGCCCCTCCCTAGCTACGCCACTGCTTTTCATTGTGGGGTCTTATAAGAGAGGCAGTCCAGTGACTCCGAAGTAAACAGGACTATCACAGTGCTACAGGGCGCTAAAGACCAGGCCACTCAAAGGTGACGCCTGGCAAGGCCGCGCACAGACGGAAAGCAATACACCTGTGCCCCGGATGGACTTGCGCGCTGATGGATCTCCTCACAATTGAGTGGACGAAAACATCTATAGGCACTTGATTTGAGTCTCCCTTTGACCTCTGCATCATGTGCGCCAATTCAAAGATTGTCTTTCCAGACCAAAAACAAACAGGAGAGGCATGGCACGCTCCCCCGGGGATATTCCAGCCATTTCTTAACAACACAACGTCGGTGGGACACGTTTGGTTTCGTCGCTACGAGTCAACACTCCTTGCCTGAAAGCTCTCGCAAGCAGGTGTAGTAGGAAGCTTGTTGCTCACTTTGTGACCATCCGTCAACACATCTAGACTCAAGAAACCATGGTTATGCGGTTTTTTCCAAGGTGCATCAGTGCTTAATTAAGGAGTCTGTGGTTGTGGTCTAGTGTAAAAAGTAAGTCATAGACCTTTACATAAGCGCCATCTTATACACACTTGAAAGGTAATGCTTCATTTGGAGTGTTTACTTTACCGCAAAAACAAATCCACAGCGGTGCAGACAAAGTATATAATTAGGTGACACCCGGCATTTTGCCTTTAAAGTAGCATTAAGTGTGTCAATACACGGTGTTTCATTGTTGTGGTGCATTTGAAATATGAGCCTCTGAGAGGCCAGCTTAAGATGCCAAAAGGTGGTTCTACATTCCTGGTGTATGTTTGGTGCGACTAAGGAGGTCACATAGTGCATGAATTGATCAAAAAAATTAAGATATATGTCAAAATGAGCATTAAGGGAATATGGGGCGCCCATTTGGAAACAGCACCCACTCTTTAACCCAGGGTGGGGATTTATGCAGACAACCTGATTTCATAGCTATATGTAGAAGGTTCAAAAAATGGTGGTCTCCAAAAAATCCCAAAGGGTGCAGGGTTCGGTTATGGGCTCATGACCTACTATAATTCATCAGTTCATGCGGGTCCTCTCGATATTCTAGGGTTCATAATTCCGAAGGTTCACTATTCATCAGCCCCGCAAGGGTTTTAGTGAAGAGATTTTTTGAATGTGAAGAGCTCTTGAACCTAACAATTCAACGACCTCAATTAAAATTGCGCTTACACTTTCCTCCCATTTCGCCTGGTTCGCCGAAATGTTGGGGTTTAAGTGGGGGTAACAAGTACCTCTTGGTATTAATGTTAGTAAAGCGAATTTGTGAATGAAATTACCCAACAAAGAACATGAAATAATCCAAAACAAGAATGCCAAAACTAACGAAATGCAAACTTCACGAAACCACGCGCTAAGCGTTAGACGCATCTCAAAAAACAGTCGACGCACATGTAGCGAGTGCGTAAGTATTCACGCTGAACGATGCGCCGGTAAATAGGTGTGCGTTGCCGAAGGACCCTAATTCACCCTTAAATGCACTATCAGTGAATTTCTACATCAGAAAATTTTTAAAAAAAAATCATTAAATATACGATTTTTGCATGTCTGTAACAAGTGAAGACGTTGACTTCCAAAAGGACATAAATCCACTTGTCATTCGTTTGAGAAAATCACATTTTTTTAATAAAGCTACAATGCACTTTATCAATTCATATAATGTGTTTGATACATGATCTGAAGGGTTAGAAATTCCAATTACAATGGCATTCTGGGATATCTCTCTGTATAAGTAAAAACCTTGCCCTTCAACAGGCATGAATACAGACAAGAAAGAACATCCTTGGCATGAGGCTTGCAATGGATCTAGGCCTTGCAGCACAATGGCAACATTCAAACCTTTGGAATTTCAGATTATTCCATTAAGGGCATACACAGTTGGTCTAGAGAATGCACTTAACAAAAATCTACTCCTTTTTGCCATAGGTCTATCTGAACAAATAAAACTTTAAATCTGTAATTATAAATAACAATGTGTTGATAAAAAAGACAAAAATATCAAGTTCCAACAAGTCCAATAAATCGGCAACCTCAAAATTGATAACCCCGTAGATCAGGTATTTCACTCTCGATATCACCAGTGGTAATTTCTACATTGACTCAAACCAGCCCCGACATGGCCCCGAGACAAGTAAGAAATATTATACATACCATCGTAGCTGAGAATTTTCTTTTTCGATCTCTTCTGTGGGCTGTCTGATCATTACAGACTCACACCACTTTGGCGTGATGTCGATCTCTAACAAATTGAAACATAGAAGGCAAGTAAGAATGTTATTACAAATTTTTTCACAATGGATCCATGTACAGTTGTGTTCAGTCAAAATCCGTAGGAAATATTTGTTGAATGCGTTCTGGCACCAAATTAGAGTTTTGTAAGCACCTTAACAATCTTGCTACTACCAAAAATAAAGATGAGGTTAATGTTCATGCCGACTTGAGTGTCCCACACTACTACGAATCCCCATTGTTTTTTTTTGTGTTGGTTTTTTTTCCCCCTTATCTCCATCCGCACCGCAAATCTTTTTTACGTTTTCCCGCCTATGCCAGTACTGAATCATACTCCTTAGTGGAGACAGCCAATTGAGGTTACTTTGACAAGGAGAACATCACACTGTTTCATGACAGGGTTTTGACCTAATACTGCCTGATATGAGGAAATACTCTAAACCCGTGCCTACCGTACCCTCTCCACAATTTTGCCATTGAGGGTTACTAAACTGTGTACAGTTTTGTTTTGAGATTTTAAGAAACGTGAATACATTATCTGGTTAGTTAAATGGCAATAACACAATCCCTGTGTTGTTTCATTGTGTTTTCAACAAGTTCAATCTCTCCTGATACCTTGATATTTGTCAGAAGTATGAAAAGAAACAGGGCAAAGTTATTAACCTCAATCATAACCAATATACGATAACGATTTTCTATGACGTATACCCCAATGGTGAATACAAGCCAATTGAATTAGACTGTACAGTAAATTAATGCAATCACATTATTCATCACTACTGTATCAATCTATCCATACCACGGTGAATATAAACAGCTGTGCACGCACACTAAAGATGTTACCTAATGAAGTTTAACATGCCCTGAGCTTGATCAGGGCCAGGTGCTTTATGTAGACAACTAATTTTGTCTATACAATACAGCTTTTGGATTTAGTTATGATTTATTTTATTAATTTTCATATAATTTATTTGTATAGCTACACTATAAATTTAACATGCTTCAATTAACTCCATTTATGAATCAATCAGTATGTGTAATGTGGATTGAATGGTATCTGAAACATAACACGAGTGCAATAATGGCGCACTCGATGTATTGTGTGAGTAATATAATATGCTTCATTATCAATGTGAGTCGTATAAATACGATTTGCTGGTCACTGTCATCGTGCGAATTGATCAAGTATCATCTCAGATGTCACATGTTGGAAGTTGCCGTGTCGGCGGCAAAACAGGGTCATCGCCCTTACACAATTGATGTGATTGCTCGAGACATCACGCAGGATCCCTCTGGCAATCCCACAACTATAAATGCACAAACAGGGAGCAGGGGGTGGGTGGGCGGCTGGGTACATGGTGATCAGAATCTCGGCTGCGGCCGTTAGAATAATTAGATAGAGTCTGAAATTTAAAATTGGTCAGATTTTTGAGGGTCCAAAAATGTGTTGGCAGAAGACAATAAGTGTGGCCTTATGGGTGGTAGGACTGCGTTTGCAAATTGTGGTTGAAATGAACGTCTGTCAACGGTTTTGGTTCGAGGGAAATGTAATTTTGGGGCGATAACTAAATATGTTATGTGTTGGCAGTCCAGTGGTGTAACCGGCCTGCCCGCTCTGAGGGAAAATGGGGGTGTTGGGGTCCCAGGGTGGCTGTGGGACATTTTTCCCTCTCAATGGGTCAAAATGAAGTCCAATTTATCTCTTTCCCGGTCCGAGGGTAAAAAAAAATGGCTGTCTTTAGCATGATTTTTGCAATTTTTTTCTAGGCCGCCCAAGGCGTCAGGGGGGGCAACCTGCCCCCCCTAACCCCAAACCCCCCCCCCCCCCCCAACCCAACCACCCCCCCCCCCCCCCCCCGCCTCTATCGCTACTGTTGCAAGTCTTTTCCAGGGCTTAAAGGCCTTAATTTTGGGGTGTTGGTTTTTTTTTTTTTTAATTTTATGCATTTTTCTATTTGAACAAGTTTTGTTGAGAACAAATTTTCCAAGATAGGTTGTTTCCAAGAATTGAAGTTTTGAGTGTTTTGGGTGAAGGACACAGAGGGTCCAGTTGCTCTTACCCTCCTTTTTGCTGTTTCTGCCACAAATCAATTGCTATATCACTGGACTTGGTCAATTCACAACTGCTGAACCAGGCCCATATGGGGTGTACACAAATTAGGGTCAAGGTCACATAGTGTCATTACAAGTCAGTTGCTTGCTCTAATCTTCTTTTGCTGTTGTCCTGCCACAAATAATTGATATAATCACAACTGGTCACAAGAACCCTGACCCAAGCTTACAAACAAGGCCCATGTGGTATTCCCACAGATTCGTTCGGCCAAAGGGCACATGGGTCAATTAAGGGATTCTTTAAAAATCTATCTCTTCAAAATACTTCTCATTGCCACATATCAACTTGCTAGTATCACCAGGACTGTGGTCAGAAGAACTGCTGACCCCCGACATTATTTGTGTACAGATTGGGTCCAAAGGTCACATGGGCAGCAAGTGATCACCGCATGATATACCTCTGCTCTTTCTACGCACATTTTGTTTCTATTTCATACTTGCCTGTATTTCCTCTCCTTTCTGCTCACTCATTTCAACGTCGCCCTACCCCCCGCCCACCCTACCCACCTTAAGAAGTATTTCAGTATGTTTAGATTATGCAGAATAATAAATTACTATTTTAGTAACTTATTATTATTACCTTATTAATAGTGCTGGAATGTTGTAGCACACATGTCAAATGTGACACAAATGCAAAGCCACTGCTGTCTTATAAAATTTCACTAATTTTACACTTGAGCAAAACTTATTTTTCGTATTAGTTTAAATTACTGAAGTTAATTTTTTCCACCAAAATTTTCAAGCATCATTAATAAAATTATAATTCACAGTCCTGCTATCTATACAGGTCACTGAAAATATAGATGACAAAAGAGTATGGGGGGGTGGGGCTGGTAGCCATAGAGATGAAGAAAGGAGTGGGTGTGGTAATCGCCTCGAGACTCGCGAGATAAGTTGTTTTATCCATTCAATACCAATGTAAACACGCCTAACAGTTTAACAAGCCCTGAAAAGGGCCTTTCTCAGGATCGGTGCGACCCCGCTCCACACTCGCTCGTCGCAATGGTATCGTCATTGGAGGAAATAACAGAGCGTGTACACATGCAACAGTGTTTTTTCTTTTCTAGAAGTTATTTCTTTTTCTTAACAAGGCGTTTTACCCTTAACTTACTTCCGGTTGTGCATACAATCGTATTTACGTGTCTTCGAAGAGATTGTGTTACTCCAAAAAGAGGAATATTTCATCAAAAATGGCCAAATTTTTTATTATTTTGTGAAAGTTGTTGATAAATAGTGAATCATAGGGCAATTTTGTAGGTATAATTGACGAATTCGATGAGATATGCCATGTTTTTTTCGCCCATTCTCAAGTCCGATTCATTTCATGTGAAGGACCCAATGGAATACGAGGCGATGCGCGCATTTTATCAAATTCAGCGACCTTTTTGGTGAACAGGAAACGAACAAAATTTGTAGTGGAGTGAGTTGGCAACTCGTTCCCTACATTCGGTGTATTTTGTATGACGCTTACAAATTCAAGCCCGAGGATTCAAGTTTAGGCTTATCTCGGCAATGTAGTAGTACTGTTATTTCGGGGGCATTTTCTGAGACCAATATGGTTACAGGGTATAAGGTGTGATTAGCTATCGATTATGAGGATTATAATATTCTATAGGGCGTATAATATTTAATGATTATGCGAGCTGCATGTAAAATAAACCAATTTTTGGACATTTTTATTTAACAGCATGATCGGCCTAGATTATCAACAAGTAAAAATTATCCCCCATTCGTGCGTGCAATTACAAACCCAGAATGATGATGGGACCCTTGGGTTGGTATATAAAGATTTGAATTTGATAAATTCGGAAATGGAAATCAAATTTTCATCGGGATCGCAGCTCGCAGTCGCGACGGGCAGTTGTCACCACCGTCCCCCGGCACAGTCTCCATCAAATTTGATTTTACCCGTGTGCGTTTCGCGGGGCATTTCCGGAATTTTGCACGTGCATAACAACTCACTTTCTGCTTAATTCTTTGGTTTTTTTTTCCTATATCTCTTCATGAATTTATGATAAAATCTTCATCAACAAAATGGCATTAGAGTGCTTGTAGTTGTAGTAGCCGTCCTTATTTTCCCCCATATTTCAGTGGAACGTGAGAACTACAAATTCAAAATTGATGCGGTAAGTGCAGCATGCTGTGGGTTTGTTGTTTAGAATTGGAAACCTCTCATGAGTGCGCAAGCGCCTGTGGCCGACCTCTGACCAAATCCGATCGAAGCTTCGCGGGGACTTGTGACTTAATTTCCCTTAATTAGGTACTTGGAAAGTTCAATAGCGGAAAACCTCCCGCCGTCGCACCATAATAGTCGGCAAAGTGCCTGGCGATACCTCCTCTGTCCGTAACATCTTCTCTGGGTAATTATACATAACAAGAAAACCAATCGGTCAAAGTTGGAATGCCTCCCATGTTATACCTAAGTTATCGCTCATTATACACAAAGTTGTTAAATTGATATAGTTGCCATACCTGACCGGTTTACCTGCCCACCTTCCCGGAACCCCATGATTCAAACCACCTTTATGGAACAAACCATGTAAAGTAAAGTTGAACTTCATAAGTGGTCAGATAAAGCTGGTTAAGTCCTTTCGGTTTAGACATTGCAGGTTTTCCTCCAAGTATGTTCAGTACACACGTGTTCAGAGGGAAGGAAAGAAAGAAAAAAATAATTGCTCATAAAAGACTCAGCATGTGATTAATAATGAAAGACTAATGGCAAATGGCAGCTAGCTAATTACACTGATTTTGCAGTCACCTGTATTTGTTGCTATTCCATCATTGAATACAATGTTATTGGTATTGGTCATACCAATAGTACTAGTTTGCTTATGTTAATCATTATATATATAAATGCAACTTTATTTTCCAATGCCATTTTTTTTGTTAAACCCAATATGCAAAGCACATCATTCAGATACTTTGAGACTCGTAAGATTCGCTATCATTATGATGCATTCAGACAGTATGGATGTGCAAGAGATTGGAAGTATTAGCATTGAGATTCAGCTATATCTGAGATTTTGTTAAGGGGGAATAGGAAGGCACCTTAGAAATATACATGCTGCCTACAAGCCAGGGACTTATGGCGGCAAAGAGTGGAGGGCTTAGGGCATCAAACCTATCATTTCAGGCTGTAATGAAGAAAGATTTTTAAGAGTTTCTTCAGGCAAATATGCCACCTGCAGAAGAGTATAGTTTGAATAGCATATTAGTGAAAGCATTAAATCATGCATGCACTGCCTTCATGATGAATTCTTGCGTGGGACTTGACTGCTTTGAACCCTGTCTCAGTATGTTATCTAATACCAGAGGCCAACGCCAACTCTTTATCCTGGATCATCCCTGCCAGTATGGTTTAGTTTTCAGTAAGCTAATCACTCGTAATCTATAGATTTGTGAAAACATAAGGATGTCCTCTCAATTTGTTTTCCTAATTTAACAGTAGACACCTGTATTTGTGCAGGGAGATGGATATATTTGTTTTGAATAAAGAAATTCCACAGTTGATGCAAAAATCTCTACTTCGGGTAATGTTATGTTGCAACAATGTTTTGGGGAAAAAAAAACATGACGCTTCGGGGCAGCTTTTAAGATACGTCACTATATGAAATTATGAATGAAACAACTAGTATGGTACATATACAAGAAAAACCAACAATCAAGTTTCATGCCTCCAGGTTCTACTTACATCTACCATTGTTGTTTAACCTACATCGACCATGTTGTTTAATTTGATCATACCTATTACCATAAATCTGACCAGGTGCTTACCAGTAATCCAGTTTGGCATCTATAGTAAACTGTATAAAGTGTGATACTATGACAAGATTTAATAATCACTATTGTGCAATCAATATGTTCGTATGTCAAGCGAAGTTATTACAATGCGATGAGGGAATAGGCGTCAAATATCAAGAAATAGCAACTTTACATTCAACAGAATGGGACTCTTTCTGAATGTCGTGGAAAAACTGTAGGCCATGTCACAAGAAAAACATAGGGATTTGTCACCTAGGCCACACTCTATAGCCACTCACAAGAAAATAGTGCAAAGACACATCGTCAGACACTAAAATGGCCTCTAATTTTCACTTATACAAGGTTAGTATTACTAAACTTGGGGTAATATTGTTGCACGAATGCCTATGTGTGGCAGCCACAATAGAAACCAATGAAATACCTGGTAAGACTTTGGGTTCATCAAAGCAAGACAAAGTGATCATTTTATAAACCCATGCTACAGTCACTTTGGATGGGACAACCCTTACCTGGAAAAAAGTCTGTGTTATTTTGTATATGGACTTGTTGGTCCAACCATACACCATGATCTAAGTATATGTAAGTGCAAGCCATAGCTCATTCCAGCAAAGCCTTAGTACATGCTTGCTGCTGGAATACACATTCCGCACCAATTTGCAATGGTTTAGTGCCACTTCACCACTTCCCATTTTGTCCTCACCATTCGTCTTTTCCCATTGCATCCTGTACCCACATAGTTCACTGCCCAGTGTTCAATTATTGTCCTTTCAGTCCATCTGTTAGTCCACTTAATATTTTATCCATTTTATATTACAAATCTTCCATCACTTTTGCATGGTCTAATTATCAGTTTACCCAATTGCCATATTGCTCGATAATCACTCCCATTCTGGCATTTTTATGATACAATAGATTATGGAAGGATGTAAAGGATAGGGTGCGACATACAGACCAATAACATGAGGTGCAGAGCTGCACCTCTTCAGATTTGGGCGTTTCCGTAACCTAATCTATCTGACACACTTTTTTCTGACACACAATTTCTCACGGAATGAAGCACAGGTTTATTTCGTTAAGATTTCCCAATTCATAAGTGTGTCAGAAAAAGAGTGTCAGATGGGTCAGGTCACAGAAACTCCCTTCAGATTTCATCTATGTTCATGTAACTATTATAAAATTAAAAATTGGCTGATTTCTAACTTGAAGATGTTATTTAAAATTGGGGTTCTGCCATATACTGCATATAACATAATTAATGAAATATTGAGGAATGGGACTAATTCTGGGGCGTATGAATTATGGGCAAGTTTAAAATACCGATTGATCACCAGCTAACAGTCTCTTAAAAAATGAACAAACACGAATAATCAGTGGGTTCAATTCATTGCCTTAGATACAGTTGTTGAAAAACTGACTCAGTCGGCCAGTTAGCTAGTCATATCAGCTGTCAGCAATCTGCCTTTTGGACTTGCTACATGGATTAAGCAGGCCTCAATCAATTTTAACCAAAATTCCGCTCTTTATAGACAGGTACTCTATTCTTAGGTGGGGCATATCATGACCAGCTCTCAACAGGGAGTTAATTACCACTCCAATGACACAAAACTTTCAGCAGGCCAGGTATCATTCCTAAATGCGGTCTCTTTGCATTACATTGCAGAAATCCCAGAATTACATAATGTGTGAGGCAAAAACCACTATGACCTTTGTAAGCACACAACTGAAAACAGGATTTAAGCCCAGACAACGGCCACATTCCTGGACTAACCTAATCTATAGGGCCCCTTTCAGGGAGCTAACTTATGTTGATGGCTTTTTGTTTGTCCTCCAGATCACCCAAGCATGTGGAGAATCACAATAAATGAAGGTTCACCTGAAAATCTCAGCTATTCGGCAGGTGACGCCTTGGGTATTCTCTGCATGGTGGGTTGTTCGGAGGGAGGTCTGGACTAAGTTAAACCTATGACCTCCGTGAAATCACCCTATAGCTATTGTTTTAGGTGCAGTAGCTTTACAAAGACCATTATACATGTAGTGGACTGTAGGGTGAGCCAACTTGCAGTTTGGAGTATGCATATTGATGCCAGACCAGATCCCAAAAGATAGACATTAGAAATTGACTTTGTTCCCTTGCTGACTGAAAAGTTAATAATTTGACACTTAAAGTGTTAACCCTTACTCATGGGCTATTACCATAAAAAATTGTTATGACCAGAAAGGAGAGTACAAAATATATAAAATGCTCCATTCATATAATTTATAGTTTCCTGGAGATTGCCCACACATTTTTCCTATAACCCTTTGAGAACCTTTTGTATTGTTTGTATGCATAGGCCCTGCTACTAATAATTGGAGGGCACTGTGCCAAATGGGCAATTCATGACATGGGCTAGGAAGCATATGTACTTGTCACAGTGCATACTGCACGGGCAGCACAGTACATGAAGTGCTGGGGAGCTTTAGATATCATACATGATGAATGTACTTGTATGTTAAACATGTAATTGTTTTGTTTGATTGATCCATGAACAAAAGAATTCCACATTCCCAGTACAAGTATATGGCATCTAAACCTCCCTAGTGATAAAAGGACTAAGTCGTTGTGTGATTGCAAGAAGGCCCTAACTGGAATAGCTGCCATTTGTCAGAAATTTCCATCAAACATACTATTATGCCAAGTCTTCGGTCAGTAGCTCCTGAAATGGTTCTTCAGGTGACTATTTCAAGAGCCACTGACTCAAGGAAAGACAAATTACGAGTCATCCTATGGCAGCACACAGATGTATCATACAGCAGCTATTGCACTTACAACCTTCTTGCAGCCATACGACCAAGTATGAAAGGATAATCTGGGAGTGTTATGCTCAAGTAATACGTCATAGACAAACTGATACAGATGTTATGTGGCAATGGACCAAACAGCACAGGAGGAAATGGGGAGCAGATGAAATGGGAATGGTTAAAGTGGCAATTTACCCTTGCAACATACCTCATTCTCATTTTCTTTTGGCTTATGGCGAAATCTGCGGCTCTTTTTAGCTGGAGGAAGGTCGTGGTGAAAGCCTATAGTCGACTTCACAACGAAATGTTCAAATACAAATACAACATTTTTTTAAAAGTTCAAGCAGTTCATTCATGCAGGTCAGAAAGATAATTTCCACTATTAGAAACTACTTTTGGTATCACATAATATTTCAAACAAAGCTTTCTTTTCAAATTATTTTCATAAAAACATGTGAATCCAACTTCATTTATCATTAGTTGCAGAATTTAATGATAAATGAAAGAAACTGAGATCATGCTTGAACATATTGGCAAAACATTTAGCAGTCTGCACAAAGAGAAAAAAATAGTTATTTGAAATATATCTGCATTCTTTTCCAGTGATATTTTAATGACCCATCATAATGAAATATACAAGTTACATGTCAAAAATTATTCAAGATATCCCCAAGTTAGCAAGTTAAAAAGAAAATAATAGCATGCAAGTTAAAATTCCTTTACAACTCTATCAAGTGTCATTTTATGTTTACAATTACTCCCAGCAATGCCAATACAATATCTCAATTTGACATGTTCCTGTACTTTTCAGTGTGGTGGGTGATCCTAGGAAGTGAAAATGGAGAATGCTTAGCTGTTCGTTATCTGTTGTTGTTCACGGGGAGGAATTGTGAACCTCCAGACCTTTTCAAAGCACTGCAATCCTCGCTACTCTTTGATTTTACCATGTAGCATTTCAATACTGCATCAAGGAATCATAACTTTTTGAAGCAGTGAAGCACTAGTATAGAAGCATATATCTGTGACAAACAAGGCCACACTGTGTTAGGCAGTCAACCATGTTAGCAATGGTTGCTACACAATAACATTTGAATGCTATCAAAAACATGTTACCAAACAAATTGAAGGTACACCAACCCCCCCTCCATGAGTAATATTCCAAAATAGCATTACATTGGTGACCACTGAAGCTACACATTCTCCTTTAACTTCCCCTTGCATGAGTTTCAGTGGTTAATTTTTCACGATTTTCATAGCACATTTGCATTGCTTTGAATTCACATTTTCAATCACCTTACCATGTTACCCTATGAGTCAAAAGTATTGCTCCTCCACTTGGGCCTTTGTGTTTGCCCTGAGAAAAAGCAAGGAAACAAAGACACCCTAAAATACCTGCTATGCAGCAAAGAAAAGTATTCATTGCACTTGCATGAATAAAGTAACACAGCAGAGCATCATCTTGCTTGCAGCCCTTTTGAGAAAGCTCTAAATGCGCCGTTCACAGAACCCAGCATCCTAAGCAGGTCCTATTTGTGATATGTGGATCTGAATTCTGCACGTTATTCTGGATCAGATGTGGATTCTGAATTGGGTGTGCCAGAAAAGCCTCCACTATTAAAGTGGCTACAAATGGCAGAGGGCAGAAGGCTCATTTTAACTACCCGATGTATGGATCGTTTCGGGTTAAGCACTTCAGGTAGTAGTGCTTTTTGGTGCCTGGGCATTAGCCACTAAATTGAGCCTACAAACTCCAGCTAGCTATCAGGGAAGACTCCCAATATTAGGACTGTGGTCAATGCGAGAGTCCGTGAGGTGATCAGCCAACAAGATCATACATAAACCTGGTACTCAGTGTGTCGACACATGATCTCAGCATTGCTATGTGTATTAAAAATCAGCTAAAATGCTGCATGTAGT
Organism: Ophioderma brevispina; assembly: GCA_023653785.1. NCBI lineage: Eukaryota > Metazoa > Echinodermata > Ophiuroidea > Amphilepidida > Ophiodermatidae > Ophioderma > Ophioderma brevispina. The sequence continues at coordinate 91,655 of JAMKCH010023938.1, forward strand.
GTTGTCTGGAAAATGCTAATCCACTATATTTTGCTAAATGGTCATGCTTTGACCGCTTTGCAACATCTATCGGTAACTAATTTTTGGGGTTGGATGGCAGGGGAAGGAATTTAAAGGGACACCGCTACAGCGAACCGTTTATGCCAAGTAAAAAACGGTTGCACATTGTTCCATTCCCACTGTACCATCAACAGGGTTAAAATTCTAAAAAGCAGGTATTCTTTTATTGAATATATTTAATGAAACAAAAATACAGACCCCCCAGGGAAAAAATGGGGCAGGGAGACAGGAAGGACAATCATATCATAGACACTGCAAGATAGGAAAAACCAAAAAAATGATTTTTTTTGGTGTTGAAAAATTTTACCGCATGTGAAAGAAGTTCAAAATTTGATTTACCTTTTGTTCCTCGTGCATACATTCTTTAAACTCCTTGGTGTTCCAATACTTCATCTTCCCCTGCATATCTGAAATAGAGCAAAAACAAATTACATAACAATGCAAATTAAAAAACTGATCACCCTGTTTCTTAACCCAGTGATTTGAAGAAACCACCTGTTGTACTTACTTACAATTTCACATGGAGCCACTTCTTTTAAAACATACACCGCGTTCACATAGGCGAGAAAAATAACTTAAATTCTATGTGAAGCTGGAAAAAATGGCAATAGAATTTTCTTTCACCACAATGGAATTTCTTTACAGTCCCCAGATGCCAACTAAAAGTCCAGGAAAAATCCAAGTGCGTTTGGAAATATACTAATTTGCGAAATCCAAAAAATGGCCGCCAATCATAAGGTTTACAGGATTTGTTGTATTACTTATTAAAATAATATTTTGGCACCTAAAATGCCTACATTGTTATATTATAAATGTATTTATGTATGTCTTATTCAGACCCCATCATGCTTGTCAGAAGTGTACTTAATTTGCATCATAAATCCAAAACTGGCGCCAAAAATCCAAGACCTTTTAAACTGATTGTGTAATTGTTATATTTTGGACCTAAATGCCTAAATTTATTGAAATTTATGAAGTGATTATATTTTATTTGTCTTAAAGAGGCCATACATGCTTGGTAGAATTCTACCTAATTTGCTAAATCTAAAATGGCTGCCAATCTACAATTTGGAGAAAGTGTCAGACTTTGAATCACATCTATTATTTCACTTGCGTAAACCACATTTAGATTTGCTTTCACTATCAATATCACTGGTTATTATTAATAACCGAATCCCCCACCTCCGTCTTACAACCAACAACTCAGGGAGTACACCCCCCAACACACGCACATCCCCACACCCCCACAACCCACACACACCACCACAAACACCCCCCCCCACACACACACACACACCCTATTATCATCGGACATGCAAATTGCTAGATTTATAATGAATACAGTCATGATTCAAATTTGTAAATAAATAACAAGGTACCTTTGGGAAAGAAAAGTTTATACTGGCCGTTCGGGCATCAATACCCACATCAAAGTTGTTCTCCCACATCCCTATCAAAGCACATACATGCAAAATTTTTTAAAAATGAGCGAAAAATGGAAAAACGTTTATTTTATAGACAATCCAGGTTTTTCGATAAAAAAAAATGGGATTCCCTCGATTACACACGATTCTCCACTGAAAACTTTGGATATTTTATTTTAAAAAGTTGATCAATCGATAAAACCAGGTGTTTCAATTGAAAAAAAAACCTGTATTATCTTTGATTATACTTAGTTTCCATTGAAAAAACAGGTTTAATAAATTAAAAAAAAAACATGGAAGGATTCATGCGAAGAGAAGCATCTAACTTTTTTCAATCGAAAAATCAAGATTCTCGGCGGTACACCAAGCTTTAATCGAGAAAGTGAATCAGGTTTATCGATTAAAAATCATCTTGATATAGAAGGCTCCTATAGGTTTGCAGGAGTTAAGGTTCATTCTTCATGGTAAGACATCAGGAATTGAGCCTAGCATGAAAGCGTATATACGAGTTCTTTGAGGACAAAGGATTACAAGAATTGTACAGCTTTTATTCCCTAAAAGAGTATTTAGTCTAACTCATGAATATCTTACACAAGGGGGGGGGGGGGAAACCACCAGAGTTAAAGCATAGACAGGAATTAAGATATTCTACAGGCGTTGCAAAGAAGGAAACAGCTAATAAGATTCATTACATCATTAAGAGACATCAATCTTGTTGTGGGTGGAATTACGCGGTGACTCCATACTGGTGCTATGTATTCAGCAGTTGAGTATGCCAAGGCAACCAGTTGCATGCGTGTGGAAGTGTAAAAGAAGCGGCTTCATTATTGACGCCAAGGTAATTTGGTGTGGATTGTTGTGACAGGGTTCTCCATCTCAAGTGATTGTTAATTTCTCTTTTTAGCGCAGAGTTTGCTACTACTAAGTGGAAAACAGAGCCGACATTCTTGGGTTTACAGAGTTTCTAGTGCCATCGGTGGAAGAGGATGGAAGAATTGACTTAACATGATGAGTGATATGGTATTTCTGCAATATTGCTTCTAAGGCCTAAAAGGAATCAGCAGCTAATCCAAGTTACCTACGTCTGCGTAGGCGAGTAACTTCAAAGAAAGAAAATCCCTTCGGCATTCTAGAAAAATATTGAAAAGACTGGTGCCAGGACAGAACCTTGTGGGACACCATACCGAAGAGTTAGTTTGGGCTTTCTACTGCATTCATTGCCCATATGTGATTGTCCCCCACCCCAGGACAAAAAGACTCTGGGATGGCAATAATGACTTGACAAGCTGGACATCAGGGAGATTTGAGTAGCTTCAATAAAATAGAGACTCTTCGTGCAGTACTGTTATCACATGCAGCAGTTAGATATATAAAGGCTGCCCCAAACTTATTCCTCTTCTGGAATGCTGTTCGATATCACGACTGTCTGATTTACCTCTTCGACAAGCCATTTGGGTGAGGGGTAGCTTTATACTGTGAGATAGCAGCGAGATGGGTTTCTAGCTCTTTGGGCTCGTTTGCTGGGTTTGGGCTTCGGATTGCAATGACCTATGAAGTATTCCATCTAGAGGGAATTGCTGATGATCCATACAAGTAGAGAGAAAGAGTTGGAGCAAGCGCACAGGCTTCTAGGTCCATTCATTGTAGGAGCTTTCCAGTATTGAGAACTTTGCTTCCCTTGGGAAATTCTGCATTATAGAAATGTGCCAAGCTGGTAAGACCAATTACATTTTTTTTAAGAATAGTTTATGCTGGTAAAAGTCCATCCATTGTGGCAATTATATTAAAGTGGAGGCAATGGCCCAGCGGGGGTTTCAAACTGCAACCTGAGCTTACAAGTCCCAAGGCTTTGCCATTGCATCACACGGACAAGTGCTTGGCCACTTTCATTTTGACAAATACTGAGGCGCAGCAATTTGCAGACCCGAGGACAGGACACTGCTTAACTGGACAGCTACGACTGGTGAGGCCTTGACAGTGTTACAGGCCTTGCAGCTTGAGCGGGTTATAAAGTTGACTATTGGATGTACTTCCCCCTCAAACCTGGTTACGTCTCGTTGGCAAAGCAATCCAGGAGCGAGGGCCTTCTATTCTTAAGTATCGCAGTCGTGGTATTAGACGTCAATTTATACAACTCGGCAAATTCCTTGTCTCAACAGTGGTGTAGGCATTTTGCACTCTTGGAATGGAATGTTTAGCTACTTGGTGAAAGCAAGCATAGAACAGAAGTCAGAATATGCATTGTGATGTTAGAAGACTGAAGAAGTCGCGTCTGCAGCTTTGATGACAGTTCACTAATGATGTTGTTTGAAACTTGCCCACTTTGGGCCAGTTGGCTTTCCTGGGAGTTCGATTTCTTTTTATTGGGCTGGATTATTTGATCTTGATGTTACTAATAACCAAGATAGGGCCAGTGGCTGATCTGGGGATCTAGGCAGGATCTTTGAAGCAGCGAGATCGGATTGCCCGGGTGACTGTTGACAGGTCGAGAGAGGTAAATGCCCAATGAATGATTGACTAGAAAGTAGGTACAACCCTATTATCAAATAGCAGTTGGAGATGTTAGAATAGTCGTCAGAATAGGCATTCTCACACCATTATCAATATTTAATGTGCAATGCCTACTTTTCAGCCATAAGGATCTATGCCAATTATGCACACGGCGTACCTAAGTTACCAGAGATAGACAGTAGAAATAAATAATATGGATGTGAATTAAGTCCATCAAGTTGTGATGCCACATGTTCACAAAATTTGTTTCACCAGTTTGATCAAATCAATAGTAGATTCAACCCAATGTGTCACCAGAGGAAAGTTTGGACAGCGTAAAGTCGTTGGGAGAGAGGAAGGAATATGGTAACCAAATTCAACTGTTTCAGTTTTAATTTCCATCCACTGCATATCCCCTCATTCAATGCCAATACCTTCAGAAAAGTACTAGAGGGACACAGATGGGGTTGAATCTACTTATTGCATGTAGAAGTGAAAGCCATTTGGTTTTACGGCGGGGGGGAAAGTAGTTACCCACGGCGTAGTCTGTGATCACAGACTGCGAAAGATATTATCTAAATTGTACTGCTGAGAAACTAACGTTATCAGTCGCCCCATAGAGAATGTGGTAAACATGAAAAAAATAACCTCAAATATCGAAAAAACGAAGGGGGTTCACAGATATTTTTGCATCAGTGTCAGGAGATGTTGTTCTCTTACCAAGAACATCCATCAACTGGGTCTGAAGCTATAGACCTTTTGAGAAAACTGAAACATTCTATCGGTATTTTTTTTTTTTTACACGAGCAATCTCTATGGGCTCTGACGAGCAACAAACATTTTCCCACGCCTGGCTACGTCACTAGCGCTAGCTAATTCATATGCACGCTCGTACTTACCGCACCGCCATATTTGGTTTATACAAGTAAGATAACATGTGAAGATTAATACACTTATTAAATGAAAACTTTTAACAAAATTATGTACTTTGCAGAGCAATGTAGGAGAAGAAATACAGCAAAAAATCACGAAACTCTGAAAACTGGCGGCCATTTTGGATTTATGCAAATTAGGTTATCTTCCGCCAATAAGGTTATGTATTTCTATATAACGTCTGAACCATAATATGTACTATTAATGTAAAAATATTTGTGGTATGAGCTTCAACAGCTATTTAGATTTAGCTATACAACAAATGACTGTAAAAACATAGGAATTGGCGGCCCCATTGGCCATTTTTTTTTGGATTTATGCAAATTAGGTGTAGTTCCACCACTTGGATTTTTTTGGACTTTTAGTATGTCATTCTGGGGACCTATTAGAACTGCATTGGGGTGCAAAAAATTCTATTGCAATTTTTTCCAGGTCATATCATATATTTCCCAGCCTAACAGGGGAATAACCCGATTTAAATAGGACGATTGACGATCCCCATAATGCATCTCGTATTGCTGCCCATTCCATCATCTGGAACTTGTACCAAAGCTCATGTTTACAAAATATTCTGTTGTTCCTTCGCGTCGCCGAACAGTGACTAACACTACACTAAAAGTACTTTTCCCTGAAGTTAATCTTACAGAAATATAGAAGAATATCATAGGAACAAAAAACAAGCGAGGCATGATGTTGAAATTTACGACAAAAGGTGGACATTTTTATGTAACCGTGCCCTAATTGTCACCTGCCGGGCGAGTACAGTTCAACTGTGCCAACGTCAAAGATTACGGTTTACGTTCTAGCATTGATATTACGCTCTTACCGTATGTGTTTATCTGACTTGAGGCTGGGACAAGTTCCCGGATGGAAATGGGCACAATACGAGATCCATTATGGGGATCATGCAAATTGTCTATTATATCTTGCTAGAATGCCCTAGAACTCAAAACCACGAATGTAAAGTTTTGCACTGATCTGTTTTGATATGAGGTAAAATGAATATTAGTCGATCAATGTCGGGCACATTTTCTCTCATAACATCCAAACCAAATATCCTTAAGAGTTCATAGGTTAAATGAGAAAAATAGTAGCTTTCTTTAGACACCAAATTTTGATCACTTCCAATAAAAAATGGGCTTTCAATAGTCATTTTCCGTTTTTATCCCCATGAAGCCATGGGGAATGTTGTAAAGGCACAAATGTCCGTCATATGTCGTCATTTCAAATACAATGCAGCCAAAGGATATGTTGTTAGTGCAGACATGAAAGTAGTTAACTTAGCCTTAAATGATTTATAAAATGTTTAACTTCAAAGTATATATTCTGGTATAGAATATATACCATTAAGTAAATGCTAGCTAGCCATCCATTAGTTCCAGGAAAGCATTTAACATACGATAATAAAGAAAATAAAGGCGGCACATTGCTATGACCGCAGTCACCACGCTTGAGTTAAAATTGTTTTTACAATGATTGATGTGTCCTGCTGAATGACGACTATGACTATACGATAACATCTACACTATTTAAAGGTAGGTGACACGATCATATTTTCGGCCTTTCTTCTGATACCCAAATCCCAATTTTTATAGAGGAAAAGGGTCGGAGGCAAGGTTGTCGATTGGGTATTTAGTTTTAGCATGTACAATTCCATCAAAAAAATTCATTGATGGAAAATTTTACTCACCAAATAGTTTTAAAAACATGAAGTGTTTGAGAAATTTGTCTCCTGCAAATTGACATGCAGTGATGGCAACTTTGTACATGTACACCATGAGACAGCTGATTGTGATACACACCAGTACAGAATAAACAAATGTCAATTTGTTTGTGTTTGAAATCTATAGGTCAAAGTGGATAATATAACAATTCAAAATCTGGGACATTTGCAAGGAAAAGCTGTTTGATCTTAAGTCAGACCTTTGATGTTGTGCAATGTTTCGTCCACCTAAAAGCCTCATTTCCAAAGTTTAGATACAACAGATTTTTTGTGGTTTAATGTAGTAAAAAATTATGTGTAATATAGAATACCATGTATAACAAAAATTCTTGATCCAGAATTTTATTACAAAGTTGTGATTTTCTATATGAAGGTCAAAATTGAGGGCGCCGTCATCAGGAAATCTGAGTTAGCCTCAAGTACTCCAGCACAATGAAATTCACATTTTTTTTATTCAGACTGTAACTTTTTTATCCCTTCAGAGTTGACTTCACAATGGTTCCCACCATTAAACGCCATCATACACATTATTCCTCATCAAACAAGTTTCATAAAACATAACTCTATTTACTTCATGCCAAATGAAAGGGGGAAATATTTTAAGAAATAAAACTCACAATCTTCCCTTTAACTTTGTGCTTATTCATAAAATCATTCTTTTCCTGAGCAGACAGCAACAAGCCCAAAGTGAGGATGATTCATTTCCACCTTAGATTTATACTTCTTTTCAGACCTTAATCCAAATTTGTAACTTTGGCTAGGAGCTAAGAATTCCACCTAATTTCCAGAGTGAGCTGCATAATTAAATTGAGCAGTTAAGGGGGTATACCATATTGAAAGGGCTAAAATTAAAAAACTGCAAACTGAAATTAAGGGGGAAAATTACCTTTTGTTTGATAACAATTGGAGCTTCCATTCAAAAGTTATGGTGGAAATGTTACTTTGCAAATTGAAATTGCTTAATTTTTTATTTTGTTTTTTTCAAGCTGCAATATCTCAAAAAGTAGATCAGCTTTTGATTTCCAATTTCCACAATTATTTGTGAAATTCTAAGTACCTA
>JAMKCH010023939.1:0-42929 GCA_023653785.1 Ophioderma brevispina
TGGGGGAAGGGGGAAGCTGTCTGAGATAAGAGTCTTCGAACGGTGCACTCCTTATGTCAATTGAATTATAGGGTATACGTTGTTTAGTAGTGAGTGTTGTGGTACCCATCTTTAGATATCAATGGGCATGGAAGTTGCACAAAAATCACCAACAAGCTTGTCTATTAGTCAACTATTAATTAAACATTTCACTCTACTGATGAGTAAACGACCCCTGTAAAGTAAACTTCAAACCAAATGGAAAAAAATCGTTGGAATAAATGTTTATCTCTCCCTTTGTAAATTCGTTAAAAAACCAAAGTTTCCTGGATGTCCTCCTTACTCACTATGGATTTAGGTTGACCTTACAGGCATAAAGGTCAACCAGGTGATTGTGATATTAACCTGTTGTAAGTTGTGCCTGCCCAACTCGATTTTTTTTTATCGTGGTGTTCTCTGTAACTGGTCGATTGTTTTTCTTCACACGTCTTTAATTAATACTCACTCACTGTTCCAGTGCATGTCCAAATTCGAAAATGAAGGTCATTGCAGGGTCACTGGGGTATGCTGCCTCACTAACCTGTTATCGTTTAGCTTAATTACTTTAATTGCCAAACCGCAGCTGCGTCTATGCAAAGGTGTGTTTTTGGTTTGCAGATATGAATCGCGTAGTGTTTGGATGTACGTTATAGCTAGAGTTCTAACTAAATATACGTGAAAGTATTACTACATCCCCAGCTAGGATTACACCGTGCGTGGCCAAACGCGGATTTGGTCAAGGTTATAAGTTTTGGGAACTGTCTGCCGGCCCCCGCATAGGTGACCAATGCATGTGTGCAGAGAGAGAGAGAGAGAGAGAGAGAGAGAGAGAGAGAGAGAGAGAGAGATGTATCAAATTTGTAACAGCATACGGAGGAGGGGGGGGCGTTGTCCCCCTTGGATTTTCCTCATTGAAAATCCGATTCCAATAAAATTGGTACCACCATAGCCTAACAATTTTTTCCCATTGGTATCAAAATAAATGCAAATAAATACAAATATCCCATTTTGTCGTCAGAAGTTAAGGAAAGTATGAAAATACTGGATTGGCGTATAGGGTGAAAAATTGTTCTTTTGCACTTTTACTGAATAAAAAAAATCTGTGTACACAAACTAGTCATTTTCCATCATGAAAATCGGATGTTCCTAACTCTGAGAGAAATTGAATTTACCCCTATTATGCACTGTGTGTCTGTGGAAATTGACAGTTTTACTGACATGCAGACTTTGTGACGTCATTCTGGTATAATGCTAGGCATGTTGGTACTTATTTTGGTATAGTGAAAAGAGAAGGTCGTATAGCTGTCTGTAATATTCCTGCATTATACTAGTCTTGTTCAAAACGCTCATATTTTCCTTTATACACGAAAAGTTTGAACATATTGATAACTCAAAGTGCACGGTCACCCGCGTAGGCCAAGAGTTCGAGGGTACCAAGCACCAAGGAGAACCTTGCGGGGTAAATTATGGCCCCAGTCGAAAGTAGATACCTCGATTGGTTCGATAGATAGTAGCACATTGACAGTGTGTATGTGTGTGTGTGTTGTGTAGGTGTGTGTGTGTGTGGGTGATGTGTGTGTTGTGTTTGGGTGCGCGTCACCAGCACAATGTGCTTGCACTAAGCGATTCCTATCTTGTTATTATTTACAGCTATAGACAGACAATCAAGTAGAGTTTACAAAATCTAATGGCGACGGTCCAGCTGCAGAAGGCTGGTACCGGATAACATTATAGAACTCTAGACTGAGTGGGGAAGGAAGGCCAGAAAGATATGGTCACCAAAATATGATACGGCAGTTTTCCAAACGTGTTGTGGTAAACTGTAAATTTAAAAGGAAGTCGAGGCATAGATTTTTTTCTCTCTCTCACAGTTTGAACGAATACCCGCGTCTGACAGAAGGCATTGACTCAACCATTCCGAGTAAGTCAAGACAGCGAAGAAGAAGAACAAAAACTCCTAGGGAGACCGAAAAAAGAAGAGATGCAGTTGCCCAAGAAAAAAAACGGGATTATCAAACAAGAAATGTAAGTTGAATGTAGTTGAGTTGTGAATTATAAAAGTGGATGTTTTCATTGATATATATTATGCGTTTAACTACATGAGAATCAGATGTTTTGCCTGTGATCAACTAAGCAAACACAAAAAATACATTGGCATTTCTTGCATGCTTTGTTTTATTCTCCAAATTAAGAGAAAAAATGTTAATTTTCAGATATATCACCAATTCATTACAGAAAAGTATATAAATACCCCTTCACATGGTTATCCATGCTATCCCAAAATGTGTGATTGAGAACATTTTTTTTTCAATCCTGAGTTGATTAACGCATAGGCACATTGTTTGAAGACGCGCCCCAAAATTTAAAATTGGGAGTGGTTTTTGAACAGTTTGTGTTGGTAATTGTTAGTAAACTAGGAATCGCGAACGACAATGCTCAAAATGCGTATCGTCATAAAATAAACGATTGTGGTGTAATTATAAATCTGTTGACAGTATTCCTCACTCAAAAAAAACAAGAGTCCTCAAATCAAGCTAATCACGTAAAGCTAAAATAACCAAGCACTGGAACGCATTGACCAGTTATTATGTAAAAGAAGAAACATAGAAAGGAAATGCGCGTGTTTGTCTACACTTTGTGAAAGAAGTTCAGAGGAACATATGTGGTATCCCTTTATAGTATAGGCCCAACACAGGTAGATTTAGCGAGCGGTGGGAGGCCAGCATATAGGCGCAAATGCAAATGGAACATCAGGTGGAAAAAAAAAAGCTCTACTCCTGCGGTCACCAAGAAAATGCTTCAAAAATTCTACCTACACCCCTATAAGGCGACACTTCTACACCAGCCAATCTGAAGACATGGAAAAAACATGCTCTTTGTCTGTGTTGATCTTGTGTGGGTTATACCAACTTAACTACACTTATATTTAAACTGTTGACCAATATCATTCCGATGACCAAGATATAACCTGCAGACATGACATAATTATGTCAGCCATCCTTTGATCAAGAACACCATTAAAACGAGGGAGGATGATGAAAGGCCAACAAAGACTGGCATTAACTTCAGAAAGACAAGATCATTCAGGATGGCAACGTTCTAATCTAGCGGCCGCCAGCCGAGATGCTGTCACCATGCAACGCCAAATGTCCGTTGTTTGACATTAGTGGGGATTGCCAGACGAGACTCCTGCTGGAGGACGTCTCGAGCAATCACACCATGCAGCCGAACGACACCTGTTTTGCATGGCACACACCAACCTGCGACGTCCGGACCACTTGATCAACCGCACGATGACAGCGACCGGCAAATCGCCGCCACGGCGTTGCGGCCAACAGAAATTAAATTGGAGGACTATCCATATGTCTGTTGCTTATGGTCTTGTGCTCACGCCAGGATATGTTGTCTCGCATAAGAAGCCTGGTTGGTAGGGCCCCCATCCAGTATAATCCGTGTCGCCGACTCTTTCTTCATGGTCCAGTTCTCAGATCCATATAACAGGATACTCTCGACACAGGCTCTAAAGAATTTCAGCTTGGTGAATTGGAGATACCAGATGCCATAAGTGGTGTAGTTTATTGCCGGCATTCCAAGCTGGTCCTTTGCGTGACAGAAGTTCTTTCTTGCTGTCGGCAACATAGGACCCTAATACTTGAAGTCCTTGAACTCTTGAGTTGGCTACCATCTGTTAGTGCAAGATAGGTTGATGATCATCTTCCTATTAACAGTCTATATGCAGTTCTTCTCTTGGCATTAGATGTAGGACCGACTTTGGTATGCGAGCATTATCAAATGCTGTTAGTAGATCTTGTGCACCACATAATCAGATCAGGTGTTAGAGCTAGATCATTGCATAGTCCAGGTCTGTGAGATTACGGACTTTGTGAGTCTAGAACGCTTGTGTTGATGTTGTGAGTCTCTTTGTCTTCCTGATGTTCAAGGACTCTGTCTGAGGATGTAATAAACCACGACTACAACGAGATAGGGAGCAAGAGTTCTCCTTGAGGATTCCAGTAGTTGTTAGGAAATCATTTGTGGGCCCACCTGGCAACGTTTACCGGCTGGTGTCTCTTCAGGGCTGTTGTCCCAGTTATTTCAGGAGTGCCGCAGATGTCAGTCATTGGTCCGGTTTATTCTCGTTAAATAAACATGACATCGCTCCAAAACTGAATTCCATACACGCTATTTGCTGACGATACTAGATCTATCTGACCATCACGAGCAAGGATGATGACGAGTACTCCAACAGGATCTCGACACTCTAACAAAATGGGAACGTAAGTGGATGATAGAATTTCATCCCGATATAAGTGTGAGATCATTAGCATTACTCGTAGAGAAATCTTGCGTTATTTACCTTTCATAGCGCCGCTTAAACATGGTTACATCAAATACGGGGGGAACCAATCTCAGGACTTTGCTGGAACAATTCATTTATCAAATTACTTTAAAGGAAACCAACACCCTTCATTTTTTGCGTCGTAACACAACATCAGAGACACAATTTCAAACAACTCCTTACAAATACGTGTGAGACCAATCTTGGAGTAGAGTAGCACTCGTCTGAGGATCCGTAAATGACACTAGCACCAGATTAGAAAAGTTGAAATGGTACAATGTCGTGCAGCAAGGTTGCGCCCTTCATCGCTACACTCACACATCAAGCGTTGATGCTATGACACGGAGCTTGATGGAAAACCTTGCTGGGAGGGCGTATAGACTGGCCAGGACGCTTCGTTTTACAAAATCTATAACCACGTCGTTCATTAACCGCTAAAAATTAGCTCGTATCCAAAATCTTCCCAAACCAACACCAATGTGAGAATTCATATGCGTTTCACATTCCACATTCTTCTAAAGCCTACCACAATATGTTTATGTCCCCGCAATTTTCGTGATTGGAATATCCTTCATCAGTCTACCGTTCAGGGTCCCTCAGTAGAATCATTTTAAGAGGGAGATGACAGGCTTATTCAGACAGCACACAGCCCACTCACAGTGCTTGAGCCTTCAGGATGAGTAGCAATATGCTGCGATGAAGATTTATGAAGAGCAGGGATTATCCCAGAACAGTGAAGACTTCATTATTCCGCCCAACAATAGTCATCAGTCACGGAGACCAAAGATTCCCATCTATTCTACAAGGCCAAAAACTGGGTTGTCATTGATGAACATGTGGCACAGCAAACCACCAACAGAATAGTCTTGTTTTCAAGGTGCCTTACAAAACACGTCTGATATAATACGGTTCATATATTAAGGAGTGGAGCATATATAGTCCATAATAATATAATAATAATAATAATCAAAAATTTATAAAGGCCAAAACCACAATATGATTGTCTGCGTGAGCTAAAGAATACAAAGCGAGAATAAGTTATATGAAAAAAACTGATGACTGACAACAGCAAGCAATTACAACACAAGGGGGCAAACAAAAAAAAAGTGAATGATTCAAAGTTAAAGGTGAAAAGTGAAACACAACTCATTTGATAGGCATCTTTAAGGAGAGAGTGTCTTTTCGTTAGCAGGATCTCTAAACTGGGAGACACTGGAAGCTTGTTGGATATGATCTGGAAGGGCGTTCCATTGCCTCGGAGCGGCTACAGCAAAAGCCCGATCCCCATAGGTCTTAGTACGGGAACGGACTGTTTGTAAATGGCATTCAGGTCGAACTGGCTGCCCGAAGAATGCTGGTGGAATTACGGGGAGAATCACATCAGCAAATAAGGATGGGCATCCATGTAAGGCCTTATATGTAAGGAGAAGAAATTTTAAATATGACTAGGTCAATAGGTAACCAATGGAGCTGCTCACGCAAAAGCAGGGTTGGTAATGGGTCATATTTCTTAGGAGAGTCGATAACCCTAGCAGCCAATGTTTTGATTCTTTGGAGTTTTTGATGAACTTTCTTGTGAAGTCCATAGAGAAGCTTTGTACAGTTGTCAAGCCGCTAATGACAAAAGCTGAACAAGAGTCTGCATGGATTTTTGATCAAGAAAAATTTGCGCAGTTGGCCAATCTCCTTAAAGCAAAGGTAGCGCCCGGCAAATGCTATAACAGTGATCCCTTCACAGTGTATCAAAGATAGCTCCTAGATCACGAAACACTCGAGGCTGTCTGAACGATTTAGAATTACCAGCAGTGTTGGAAGGTATTTGATATGACTTTAAGAAAACGAGATGTTTAAATGTATGAATCATCTTTTTGTCATTTAAGACAAGAAAGTTATATCATCCATTTGATATCTTTTATCCATTATGAAACTATCAACGGTAATTGGGACTGCCAGCATGAGGACTGATATACAACTGTGTATCATCTGCAATGTTATACATGAGGGAACATGATCCTTTATGATATCCTCCTAAGGGGCCGTGTAGATCACAAAAAATTAATTGGACCCTTACTTGAACCCTGGGGATACATAAAATCAAAGCTGGACGAGGTCAAGGCTAAGTCACCAATACAACACCTTGAGTACGGTTTTCCAAGATATGTATGAAAACCAAGATAACGGCAGAAGCCCTCAACACATAGCGGAAACGCAGACGATCAATAAAAAACCTTAGATCTTGGTGTCGAAAAGGCTGCCTGTCAAATCTAAGAAAAATAAGTTGAACCATCAACACAATCTTGTCTAAATCTAAATCATGAGCAAGTAATTGTGCCACGTGGGAAGTGCGGGTTCTATGCTGTAATATTGTCTATAAGCCGACTGAGAGGAGGCAAACAGTTGTTTCGTCTAATAATCACAAATGGCCCTTCATAGCATACGCTCTATTGTCTTACCCAGAAAAGCCAAGTGGATATAGGCCTGTAGTTTTTCATTATCAGATTAGGTTTTTAGAATTGGAGTGACAAGAGCAGAATTTAAGGCTGAGAAGGTACCTCCAGGGAGGGACATGTTTGACAATGGTATTAATTAATGGTAGGAGGCAGTCTAGAGTGTCTGTCATCAAGCAAGGCAGGAGAGGGTCGAGGGATTCAGGACTTCCTTCTAGAGCCTTGAGATGGACTCCGAAGTTCGTTCTCGAAGCGGAACAAAGTGGTTTTAAACAAACTACTACATATCTTTCGGCAACAAGCATAGTGTGTAGTCGTACGAGCCTGGTCCCAACGCCAACGAAGATACGGATCTTCTGATCAAAAATTGGACAAAAACTCCTGAGCAAGCAACTGTGTAGATGATGTTCAGGCAGCCCTTGCATTGGCTAGGGCAGATAGCCTGTCAATGATGCGAAAAAGCTGTTGTTTATCCTACCAATGATCTCGTGACTTGGTGATAAGACTTTTAGGTCAGTTTCAAGGAGCAGTTTTGTACTCTTTCAACTTTTTCCCTCATAATTTGCTTGTGGACAGACAGACCAGACCTTCTCATCTTTGAGCTTCAGCAGCACGTTTAACCAAGTTTTAGTACTTGCAGATCTTAATTGTACCATGGTGAACTAGGCTAGAAACGATTCTACGAATTATTTCAGGGGCATGCTGGTCTAGGACCCCACGAAGCACCAATATTATAATTATTGACGCAAGAATCCAAATCATGACGGCGTGGCAATCAGGGACTTAATGTATCTCAAAGAACAAATCAAATTATTTTTCCGGATCTTGCGCAGCTTGATCTGAATTCGTGCTGTCGCGAGGGCGATTAAGATTAACATGAAATCTGACAACCGCATGATCTGAAGGACAGAAGAGTGTAACAACATGCAGTCACCAATGATACAGTTATTGTACTCTATTTGTGATGACAAGGATCTAAACTGTGCCCTCGATATGCGTTGGGTCGGAACAAGCTGGACAAGCCGGCTGAACACAGGATGTCAGTGAGTTTTTACAGTAATTTAACTCTGGTATGTCCATGTGGAAATGGTAGAATGTAGACCCTTTACTATGTTTTGCCCCTAATCTACAAAACAAGTGCTAAAGATGGTCAAATAAGGAAAACGAACAACTTGACACCAGTTTAAAACCTGGAGCACTGGGTAAATTTTACCCTAGGGACCTTGAACCTCGGTAACTAGACAAACTATTACCATTTATAAATCATAAACGAGTCCAATGACTGATGTGCACTTTAAACACAATATGACCTGATTTGAAAATTTACCCTAGATTATAGTTTACCCATATTTTCCAATCCCCACATTTTCCCAGCGTGAGTTTGGATGCAAAAATCCTATTCAAGCATCTTCAAACTAGAGAAAAATATCATAAAACTTCTTCCTCAAAACGTCTAAATAGCATTCATTTATAACTCTACTATTTGAGGGTGCCGGCTTGCAAACCTATCTTATGGTTTCTAATCTAAGAAACTCTAGAACGTAGCATTGATTTGGACACCCTTGCTGGATCGTCACCTCGCATCAACTGATCCTGATTCACAAACTAGTATGAGGGCTTCACATATGTAGATGAAGACAAGTCGGGGTCAGTCCGTCCCATTTTAGGCAGAAGGAAGGATACATGAATGAATATATAAGCTTGGCTTATATTTGATATTCTGAATACTATCAATTATGTGCACATCCTAAAAACGTTGACCGCAGATAAATCATGGATGCGGCCAAACCGGCAAGGTTTTTCAAGCCTCTTCTTAGCTTGCACAGTGCTTGTTTTTCATAGTGTTGCTTGTTCAGTTTTGAGCTTCGTTTGGAATGTTCTCGCTTGGTTTGGGGTTGTTTGAGCTTTTATCGTAGGAGGATGTTAGTTGTCAGCTTTAATTGATAATTCCCATCATCAGGAATAGAAACATGATGTCAAGAATGTAACCTGTATACCGAAGGGGGGGGGGTGGGTACCACCCCCCCTTCAGGTTTTTTCCCCGGCTGCTAAAACCCCTTTTCTTGGTGCCAATATTTATGTTATTGTCAATGAAAATGTTCGCTCCTTTTAATCCAAAAACAAAACATACACCGGGGTATAGGTAAGATAAGGGTGATCCCAAAGTGATCAGATAGGGGGGGGTGGTGTAATCCACCCCCCCCCTCCGGAAGAGAAGTACCAACAATCCTAAACACAAACACCGGAACATTCACATACACTTGATTTTGGTACCAATAATAGCTATGGTCCTCCTCTTTCCTTGATACCAAATGAGTACAAACATGCTCAGCAGTACGTCACAATGACGTAATAAAGTTCGCATGTCAGCAATGCCATTTCCATAGACACACACAGTGAAAAATTATAATTTTTTTTCGCCAAAAAGATGAGGAAAATCAGGATTTTCATGCGGTTTATGACTACTGAGGGAAATGGACTAGTTTATATTAAGAAATCATTTTAGAGCTATAAATAAGGTGTTTAAGTCGCTTAAATTTGCGAACTATCATTTTCCCCCATATCAGTATTTCGTACTTTCCTCAACAACATATGACGTCATGGTGACGTCATAAGGGGATGTAGACGATTTTGGTACCAATGGAAAGAAGAAGGAAACTCTAAGCTATCCTGTGGTCCAAATTGCAGGAATCGGTTTTTGGCTGTTCAGTAACGAAAATCACGGGGGGGGGGTGGTAACACCACCCCCCCCCCCCCCCTTCGGGAGTTTTGTACAAAAAATGAGCTCAGGTAGACGAGGGTAGATCGGTAGCGAATCCCAAATGAAGAGGCACCCAAATTATGCTAGATATCTATATGATATTGAAAACATGATGCCAAGCAATAAGGTCGGCAGTGTAATCCCAAATGAGTGATGCACCCAAGTTATGCTAGAAAATATGGAGATTTCATGGTTTTAAATGGTTTTTAAAAATTCCCAAGAGGAGAACAACCCTTCCCACTCCTGGTAGGACAAGACACATGATATATGATTATGATTGGATTCCGTAATGTACAACCAAAGGTTTTGCTGGTTACTTATCGTCAGATGAGAAGTCACATTCAACCTGACGGAGATGCACTCATTTATGCCAGACAGCTATAACTCATTACATTTTTTTTCAATTACGTAAACGACCCTATCAACATTTTACTTCTCACAACCATTATTTGGATGAGGGGTAAATATATGTGCAATATGTATATAATTGTGTTATTTTCTCATATTTTATGTAATTGTTTGTGTGAATGATAAAAGGAAAATGTAAAATATATTTTAAATGTTTGTTGTTGTTTATATTATATATTGAAAGGGCCTGACTTTTTTTGGGGAAGGGGTGTATTTGTGGACAAAAAGGTGGGGAAGCAGTTGAAGTGATTTTTATGGGGCAAACGGAATGCTTTGGCGGCAAACCTGAAATTTTCTTGTCGGAAATACAACCTTTTGATATTAACTAAATATACATAAGATCATATGTTTTGCCACAATTTTGCCAAAACATTTTGCGGCCCAAAGCGCTGATCGCCCTTGAATATCCTTTTATTAATACCAAGTTAAGGAGTACCATAAGCAAATAGCTGATCAGAGTTTCAAAGTTTCTTCAAAGTATGCTTATTTGGGACTAGAAATAAAGATATCGCCCCTTAAAATACTCAATCCAAAGTTGAGGATGAATCGGATTTTTTGTTTTGGTGTTGTAGTTAAACCTTTATTTATAGCCTGTGTTAAAACAGTAAAGGGATACTGTGTACGTGTGTATCAAAAAATGATGATGAAGAAAACAAAAACTTGACATCTTGACAGTTCACACAACGTGAATTAATTAAATGTGTCAGATTATTAAATTTGAAAATTTATTATATAGAAACTCGGGGAAACTGACGAGCACTGAATTAAGTAAAGACAAAGAATACACGGTCTCAAACCCGGTCCCCTCGCTTTCTAGTCATGAGATGTTACCACTGGCCACAGAAGGACTGTGTGACGGGGATACCAGAGACGAAACGACGCTAATGAATTTCGTCTTCATTTTAGAGTTCAAGCAGCCGTTAAGTACCATATATGGTGTAGTAGAAGGAGATGACATATGAATGATTCTAGCAGGATCTATGACGAAAACGAAACTCATAAATGATACAAAACCCGAGAGAGAAGGATTAGACAAATATTGTATTAGAAACTCGGAGACAGAAAACTAACGAGCAACTTGAATTAAATAAAGACGAAAATCCACGGTCTTGAAACCCGGGTATTAAAGACAAACTGGTGTCCTACCTATAAAATTATCCGGTAGGACAGCAGGTTTCAGAAACCTGCTGTCCGTCCTACGGACGCCCAGTCCCTGAAACCTGCTGTCCGTCGGAGGTACTCGCTCTCTACAACCCGTTGTCCGTGGGACAATGGGTCTTGTAACCCTACTGTTGTAGGCACTCACTCAATGGGGGGGAACCTGATGTCCTATGGACACTCATATCTGATATTAAACTGTCCTAGGCGGATATTGCTAAAGAGATTGATGAAGGTTATACTGATCTGAAACAAATGAATATGTATATGACTAGGACACTCTATTTTGGGGGACACTCTAATTCATTACAGCTATCATGAAATTGAAATTGAGCCGTCCCCAGGTCCTAGGACCTTGTATTAATGTGAATAAAGTCCTATCCTAATATAATATATACTATAAAACACTGAACCGGACGAAGGCATTTAGTGAATTAAAATTGAAGCCGAATTCGAGCAGTCCTGCGTGGTACAGCGGTAAGACCTACAGACTACAAAGTAAGATAGTATAGAAGCTGTTATGTGTTAATTTATTGGTATAATTAATTCGGGGATCGAATTCTCCATTGTTTTATGGCGATACTTCAATTAAATGTAAGTTGACAAATTTAGTGTAATAAGTTGATTTTGCCCTGTGTATGTGTAATATTATTATTAATTTTCTTATTGATTTTCGGAATATAATAATTATTACTTTTTTCATTAAGTGTCATTATGAAATCCATTGCATTTTAACCTGGCTATCAATACGCTTCTTTGACAAGAAGTTCCTTTATGATAATTTCAAAAGCATGTTTCGAAGAGCATTTTGAGGTTTCTAACAATTAGATAAAAATGTCATCATACCAAATATGAAAACATAATTTCTCATGAAAATATTCATCTGAAAAGCAGAGGGATGATTGCGATGCGGCATGTCCGATGTTTTTAAGTCTCCTTCGAAAGTTTAAGTAGGGGGGTGTTGTTATTGCAAATTTGACTTTTTATGTGAGGCCCCCCTCAAAATATGGTTCCCCAATACAAATCAAGAATATAAAAGATTTTTTCAAAAAAAGTTGCATAAACCCCCTGTACATGCCCTTGAAGATTTTGATGACAAGGTTTCCGAATTTACACGTGTGTCATGTAGCAGAAGACAGTATTGTATTTTAGTGTAGAAATGTCCTATATTGAAGCCATTTATCCAGTATGAAAATAAGGGGTCTAACAGTGTTGAAGCTATTGTGTATAAATGTAATTGTTGATTTGTCAATTAATTGATTAATTAACCAAATTGATATTAACAAATACTGTAAACATAATATTTGAACTTCCAGGGCATGGACATGTGATGATTATGAAACTATTGCTGATTTTCCTCCAATTTTAAGAACTTCAGGACACAGTTAACAAAGTTTACTGATGTGCTGATGACTACATTGAAATTTAATGGTGTAATATATTTGAGGTCACAGTATTGACAGTTGAACTTTTCAATGTTCTCAATTTGTTCTTCAGAGTTCAAGACCCCATCTAGTATGGCTAATCAAGAATCAAGATTTTATTATTTAAAGAAAGTATGGGTACATGGAGGAAACTTGAGGTGTTTTCACACCTAGATTGAATGTTCTAGGGTTAATGTTATGAGTTTCTTTATTACCTAGTTTCCTCCATATTTGGTACTTGAGATGGAAGAAGAGAAAGAAACATAGGCTACCGTCATATTAATATGCTTGGTCAAATTTGTGTATATACATACTTGTAGGCATATAAAGTTATGCATTTATGTTAATAAAATTGTTTTAGACTTAAATGACGTGACATGAATGCTAATAGGGTGTCTTATTGGAAATGACTTAAGTCATTTAAAAGTCAATAGCACATTGTTCTGAAATATCGGAACTACCTTATTCTGTAGGGAAAAACTCGGGCCATTTGAATGCCCCGTTATCCTTTCGTGATTTTAAAGATTGGTCCATGAACCATCATGTGGTTGTTCAGTTTCTTTTGCAGAACTGACCTGAGGTACAACCACACTTTCCCATATATGTGGCCAGCATGTCTCAATTTCATTAAAATTAAGAACTGCAGGACTTATTTTGTCTAGCCTTTTCGGTTGAACAAAATCGGATGGGGTTTCCTAAGTAGTGACATCACACTGTAAAACTAGCGATTATAGTTAATACTAGGGGGTGCCCATCACTTCAGGCTGAAGAAGATTTGTAGGACAATTGTAGACAAGTACATGGTTGCACAGGACCTTGATATGAAATCTATATGAGACTAGTGAAGTAGTTATACACGGGACACACAACTGTCATCCCAAAACAGTGATCGCAGCTAAAGAAAAGATCACAAGGAGCTGCCTGAACTGCAACCTACATGTATGGCTCAAAAACCACTAAGGTCTATCTAAACAGTGTGACTCAAAAGCAGATTGTGTTCAATGACTGAGCTCAATGAAGCTTGTGAATTCACTTGCAGAGCTAACTATATTTTCAGTTAGGGATCATGAAGACTGAAGTGAAGTTGACATTTGGCGCTTACTTTGGACACTGTAAGCCCATATAGGACCTAATTAATATCTTAAATGTAGTAAGAGTACTGAAAAACCAATTTAGAAGTGTAAGAATTTGAGCACATTGAGTTTACAAATGCATAAAATTTCATATGACAGGCTAATATCTTGGGTTTCAGAACCTATCCAATATAATCCCGTATCGAAATACACAGCAAACTCTTCCCGAATTCGGCAACCTTAATCTCAAAACTTTCAGAGGGTAGGTACAGGGGGTTACCCACCTCAAATTTATTTCATGGTTATATCTTAGTTCGGTCGTGTCACTACATATTTAAGGGTGGCCCCAGAAAAATTTTGTGAAAATTATCACACCCCCTAGTTAAGGTACGATCGATTTACACCAGAATTGGGTTTGAGATGCAATAGGGGTTCTTCTTATGTGGATGTGTTCAAAGTTTAATGGATCAAAGTAAAGGTCACTGGAGGGTACATTCCAAAACCATCTTGGCCCAGGGGATAACGAAAGTTTCTGCAGTATTTTAAAAAATGTGGAGTGCTTGCAAAAGCTCACCAATTGAGTAAAATCCGATTGAGCTTTGGTAAACTTTTATTTAATTCGAAAAACCAGGTGTGCACAAATTCTTCTAAGAACGTTATTTGTGCCATACAAATATGCACATTTGAATTATTGGGACAGGTAGACAGTGTTATTTTATTAAGTTTGAAGGTACAAACTTTGGCGGTTTTTTTCAACAGTTTGCCGGCTTTGGCAGGAATTAATATGCCCTTTAATACCAAAATATGCCCCTTTTAAATTATTTTTTATGGTCGCCATTATGTTTTTTTATTTTTGAAAGTTATGGTCAGGTCGCCTCTGAAGTTTGATTTAATTTTTTTGTCCTTTTCAAGGGGCCTGATTGACATCATAAGGAATAAGATTTCAATTGGTTGGATTTCCCATGTCTTTATTATTAGCTTGTGTCCTTTGGTTTTCAAAAATGGCCGTCATGTCAAAATCGAAAAAAAAATATTTAAAATGGAATATTCCACACTGACAAGTTTGGCACCATTGGAAGGTAAATATTTAAAATATGGCAAGGATTAAACAGTTCAGAAGGCTTTGTCTACCACCCTTTTGAAAAAAAAAATAGTGAAAGAGGCCTTCTCAACACATGATCTGGGGGCAAAACGCCCTTTCACTTATGCGTACTTATCTGTAAAAATAACATCGGTGGTTCCTAATATTTTTAGTTTTACCAATGGATGATTGATTTGGCCATTTCGTTATCCTTTGACATACGGGGCATGATATTATTTTATATTGAAGGTCCGCGGTAAGGAGACAATATCTGTTTGTTTTTTTTTGAAGGAGTTTTGATGTGACCCAAAAAGTTTAAAATGTGCACGGAGAAGGCACTTATTACCAGAACATCAAGACTATCACCTTGTCCCCAAAGTTCCAAAGTAGTAGATCCAAAGAAGTTTATAAAATTACAATTTATGCCAACTATGATAATTGATTGTAACTGTAAAAATCAGATAAGCAAGCAATTTCCGAATTTCCTGTGTGTGATAAAAGTGTGTCTGTCCATTCGGACCTCTAAGGTTTAAGTCTGGAGGGTACGGCGGACACTAAGTCAACGTTCACATTGTCTAGACTCATGGTTTTAAATGGAAGGCGTCTCCATAGGACTGTGTTGTGATAAGTTGTTTTGTACTCGGACACTTTAAGAGTATTTTAAGTTGAGACGCCGAGGAAACTAAGTTCGAACGTTTGCATTGTCCTAGGACTACTGGTTTTAAAATGGAGAGCGTACATAGGACTGTGTGTAATGAGTTGTGCATTTTGTCCGTCGGACACTAAGGGTTTTTAAGTCTGAGAGTCCGACGTACACCAAGAGTTCAAACGTTTTATTGTCTACGACTCCTGGTTTCTTTTAAATGGAGGCGTCCCATAGGACTGTGGGTAATAAGTTGTTTTTGGCAGTCGGACACTAAGGTAAAGGTCTGAGAGTCGACGGACACTAGTTCGACGTTTCATTGTCCTAGGACTCCTGTTTTTAAAATGCGAGCGCCCCATTAGGACTGGGTGTAAGGTAATAAGTGTTTGTTCAGCGGACACTAAGGCTTAAGTCTGAGAGTCGACGACACTAAAGTCGACACGTTCCTTGTCCTAGGACACCAAGTTCAAGTTCATGTCACTACGACTCCTGGTTTTTTAAAATGGACGTCCCATAGGACTGTGTGTTGTGATAAGTTCTTTTTGTCCGTCGAGACACTAAGGGTCATTCCATGCCAAAACACCAAAAAAAAACGGTGTGGAACCCACCTCTCAGATTTTGTTGAAATTGCAGTCCAAAGGGACATTTCATTGCGGGCTACAGAGGAGGTCAAAAGCAAAACATAATTCAAATGCCATTCCGTTTTGAAGTTATGGGGGCTCTCAAAATTTTACGATCCTTCTCTCTGACTATAAAATGGTGTTCAGTATTAAAAAAACTTTATGATTGTCTTTATATAATCAGTAGGTGCCACTTGTTGCATCTTGAATAAACAAAGCAAGTAAATTTATTTGTATCCGCTAGTAAAAATAGGCCCTGAAATAGTTGCCATGGTGCGAAATGCGACTAAAATGGGACCCAACATAGAGGGCGCTTATTTGACACGTTAACACCTGTAGGAGTTCAGCATTGAAAAAATAATAGATACCACTATAACAATAATTGTGTTAAAGTTTTGTTTTTTTTTTTGATGTCCCACCCTCAGGTCCACCTCCAAGGAAGACTATCTCGGATCGAGGATATAGGCTGATTGAGAATTTGCCTCTCTACAAATGAGGGATCACTGTAACACCTCTGACTCATTTTGGTTTGAAAGCTATCGACAAGTATGCGATATTACACTCAACCTTTTTGACACAACAACATCACCAACGGACAACATCATTAACAGACAATATCATCAGGCAGCCACTCAGAGACGACACGACATGGACAAAGTGATCCTATTGACTTCCTGCCTTACGCAGGCCGACCACAATAAACTACCTTTCCCCCATTATAGATTCAAATCTGAGAGAGTATGGGTATACAACCAGTTAGGATGAACAAGCTCTAAATAGGAAATAAAGGAAAATTTCCTAAGTCGTGTGTGGAGAAAAAAATCATTGACTAGTACACATATCAACATTTTTTGCGTGCATGTACTGGACAACTTACAGTTATTTTAATATCATTACATCAAGTAATAATAAATTCGAATGCATCCGTAAGCTGTATTTTTTACCGGGTTGTGTTTTGCGAATGGTGCCAGGATTTTCCTGTAGATTGCATATTTTTGTCTGTAAATTTAAAGTACTATCATATACTTTGAATTCATATGTATATAATATGTGGATACTCATTAGAATTCGATTTAAAGTTCCACCTTTTTTTTTTTTTTTTAATTTGTTATTTGTATTTAGGTTAATCTGTGAAGTTATTTGCTGTATTTTTACACAGTCTCTATGGGGATTACAAAATCTTTTTTATCAGTATTTTTATTTAAAAGGCACTGTTTAAGTTTGTTTTACAGTATACCCTATGTGTTATTTATGTTAATTACTAAAAAAAGGTGAAAAATATTTTTAAATTACCTAAATTGTCGGAGGATGGGCTCAGGAATCTTCCTAGATTTGTGGTAATACAAATATGCATCGAGAGACTTGAATCAGTGATGGAAATTGAGGTCAAGGGTTTAGGCAATGCATAGGACTTAGGCAGTGCACTGCATGTGTTTGCCCTGTAATCATGCTTGGTTATTATAGGACCGGATACTGAATCTTGTAGGCAGCGCATTGCCTGGATACCGGAAGCACAGGCTTGAGGAGTCAGTGCTGAGACTTTCAGGATTCACATAATGGAATAAGTAATGTCACTTGCTTATATGATTTACACCCATTATACACTTAAACCTAGTGTCACGACAAAAACATTTACAAGACAAGTCCATGGCACGCTCCATTTTAAACCATGAGTCCTAGACATGAAACGTGAAATTAGTGTCCTCGTCGGACTTACTCAGAATTAAACCTTAGTGTCCGACGGACACAACAACTTATTACACACAGTCCTATGGGACACTCCTGTTTTTTAAAACCAGGAGTCATAGGACAATGAAAATTGAACTTAAGTGATCCCGTCGGACTCTAACTTAAACCTTAGTGTCCAACTGAAAAAACACCTTATCACACAAGTCCTATGCGACCTCCCTTTTTAAAACCAAATAAAGAAAACAAGTTAGGATTATTGGTAATTTTTTACACAATATTTTTAAAACTTAAATGTCCAAGACAAAAAAAATTCTAACACACACAGTCCCATGGGACGTTCTAATTTAAAACCCGGAGGTCCTAGGACAGTAATGCATACAACATTGTATCCGTCGGACTCTCAGATTTAACCTTGGGGGTCCGGTACGGCTCTGACAACTTAACCGAATGGCCGGGCGTACAAAAAACACTTAACCCAAGAGTCCTTGGGATCTCCATTTTAAAACCATGTGTCCTAGGACAATGGAAACACAGCACTTATAAATCCGTCAGAACTCTCCTATTTAAACCTTAGCGCAGCGCCCGACGGACCTAAACACGGACGCTCTAAATATGACCCCGTCCCTCTCGCTTCTCAAGTGCTGAGATTTACCACTGGACTCATTATGATAGACGACTGTGTATACGTGGATCCTAGAGACACGATAGCTAATGATTTCAGTCTTCAATTTTAGAGTTTCAAGCGGCCGTAATTATAGATTATGTATTAGAAGAGATGACCTAACAGGTGTCTCAAAAGAACGTTACCCTCAAGAAACTTCACTTTTTGCCTACTTCGCACATTCTTATCCTTGTTTTAGCATTCTACTATGAGACAATCGTACTTTTCTTTCTGACATAATGGTGAAAACCCGAAGAAAACGGTGAACAATAACCAAAACAATTACTATTTCCCTAAAAATGATGCAAATCTATTTTGTCCACGTCTATCCATAGCAGAATGAACATGTATTAGAACTGTTAATGCTTTGATCACATGTAAGTCGTTCGATTTAATCAATTTGTTCACTTGTAATGCTTAAAAGCCTATATAAACGATAAATGTTCTGGTTTATCCTGCACATTACACAATATTTGTCGCATAAGTAACCTAAATTCCCCTCCCCATCGCCAATTCTCTGCTATTGGTACAGAGCCTGGAAATGCAAATCGAAATTGAATTGTGTTTTGTGTCTAGTCTACCAGGAGGGACCAGAAAGCATTCAATAATTTGGTTTGTGGATACATCATTATAGTGAAACTATGATTTTAGAGAAAATAAAATTCCAGGTGACTGGCGTAAATCTATTCATGACTGACCCATGAAAATCATGTTATGTCACGGGTAGTGATGCTTTGATCGGCCTGTTTTTGGAATTGAATGTCCCGTAAAGTAGGTTTTATCATCTCATTTCATGGACCTTTACAGCTCAAAAATGGTGTCCGACCACAATCAACCGAGAACACATTTTCATACTAAGAAATATATTTTGAAGTTCACAAAGGTTAAGATGCAGTTCATTGTGTATGTGTAAACATCTTCACATCAAAGAGGACTCCCATAATATGCAATCAGAGGAACAGAGAGAAATAAGATGCAATATTCTACATAGGTGAAAGAGAGCTGCCATCGTTCAAGACGGGATGATCACGCCCCAAATATTGGTGCAATTCGGGACTGCGTGTGTAGAGAACTGAACAAATACCCCTAGAATCAGCACTACCTGAAGAATTCCAATACATGTTTCTTTCTGCTATTGCATCCGTGGAAAAATAGGTTTTGCGTCATTTTTTATGGAAATAGCCATTTTTTGGTAATTTTATCACCGTTTTTCTTTCTCGTTTTCACCATATATTTCCGAAAAGTACAGTTTCAAATTAAAGCTAAAACAAGGAAAAGGGGGATGGTTAAGTAAGCAGAAAACTCAATTACATTGCAATGGCGAGGGAATCAGTAAATGATACAAACCCGAGAGAAAAGTAACCAATATTATATTGAAACTTGGAGAAACTGGCTAGCCCTGAATTAATTTTTTGTTCCCCCTCTGAATCTCCAATTCTTCCCCTCTTCCTCAATGACTGGACAAACCTTTGTGATTTTTAGGATTGTCAAGATAACTTCGGCCATTCCGTTCCCGTTCCGTTCCTAGAAAAAAAAGGGGGCCCAATAAATCAGACCACGTCCAATAAGCCAGTTGTGCGTGCCTTCGCTAGAGCCATTTAGTCAAAAGGCACTGATGCAACATTCTCGAGAATTATTATGGTCTGCCCAGGAGCCCTCACGAAGTTATGTCGTCTTGCTTTCTAAAGTTCATGCCATACGATGTTATTTGTACGTCGGCGCGTGATCATATGGAAGAATTGAGGCATCCCCATACCGTAAACGTCGAGAGCTAATGTTGGGACTATTCAGTTGAAGCGCTCTGCAGTAGCATTTTGCATAGGAAAGGGCTGGAGAAAGTTTCACAACACAAGCTGCAACATTGGGGATACGGTGAACTCACTTAGAAGGGGCGTGTTCCGATCGTCTTTTGGGACCCCCTGATTGACCCGGAATTAGTATCGAATTATTTTGATATCAGAATGAAAGGCCGTATTTTTCTCACTGCAGTCCTGAAAAGAGTGTGTGAGCCCTATGATCCAGATGATTCCAATTCACCAGATAATAAACAAAAAAGCCGGTCGGGGGCCGATTTAGTGGGTTTAACGCAGGGCGGAGTGTATTTAAGTGCACGGTATTTAGCAGCAAGGCTGCGTGGGGATGATGCAAAACGGGTTCTGGTCACGGGGGCGACATCTAACACACGCACATCAAGTACGTACTGTGGCACAACTAGTGGGGGCAGCCGATAATCACAAGACCGAATTGTAAGTGAGTTACAACTAGGTGGGGGGCCGAAGGGATGGGGGGCGCTGAGCAGTAAAGGACGAATAGCACGAGCACAAAGGTAAGGGGCAAAAAAGAGTAGAGAGAGAAAAAGGGGAAAAGAAAGGTTTTAACACAAAAAGCTGAGAGAAGAGAGATAGAAAAGAGGGGTCGGGAGAAGGGGTGGGGGTAGAGTGGCATTGAGGGAGTGTAGCTGGAAAATGCAGCGTAGATTAAGGATAATAGTTTAAAGGTAAGGGGGAAGGGGAGAAACTGAAGAATAGAACCCAGAAAGCGGGGGCGGTGAACAAAAGGGAGCTTACAGAAAGAGGGATGAGAAAAGAGGGAGGAAACGGCAAAAAGAACAGAGGAGTAGGGAAAAACACAACCTCTGGTACCAAGTTTAGAAAGAGTGCTGGGGGAGTCGGTTAGGAGGGGACAGTAAGCCAGGGTGGGTGAGAGGGTGCGTTGGCAAGAGAGAGGGAGGAAAACTGCGGGACGAAACGAATGTAGATGAAGAAGAAAAGCGGAAGAATTAGAATTCCGGTGGAGAGGAGTACGGTAGGAGGGGAATAGGCGAAGTAGTTATGACAGAGGACATGAGGAGGGGAGCAGTGGGGAAGGAAGGGGAGCACGAGAAATAGCGCAGTTTGTTTCCCAAAAACAACGGTTACTTGATGGGGTGTATGGCAATGCCAGCTTCTCATATCAAGTAGTAGACACAATACACATCATCGTAACAACCACCTTATAGCCACTAGGTCCTTTACTGGATGTTGAGCTGAGGCACTTTAAAGCATCAGAAACTCTACAATAGATATTTAACACCGAGGGCCTATGTCCTCTGAAAATTTCTGACAACAAGTCACTGGTTTAAAATCCTTCTATGCTTGTCCTAGCCATATTGAATCGGCGCAGTTTACACCTGCACCTGTTCCTCTTAATTGCCCGCTGCACGGTCATGCATCACCACACGGCCGCCAGTTTAAGAGAATAATAGAAAGAGACGCGTACGGTGGGATAAATGAGGGAGATCTTGCGAAGTAAGGGTGAGGCGAAGGGTCGACGGAAGGAAAGAGGTGTCGAGAAGGAGGGGGATAGAGCAGGGAAGACGAGAAGGGGGTCGGGGGAGGGGAGCTACACCTTTTTTTTTCTCACTGTATCTTTCCTATCCACGGCTATTTATTTTTTTTTCTTTTTATATTGG
This sequence comes from Ophioderma brevispina, assembly GCA_023653785.1. Taxonomy (NCBI): domain Eukaryota; kingdom Metazoa; phylum Echinodermata; class Ophiuroidea; order Amphilepidida; family Ophiodermatidae; genus Ophioderma; species Ophioderma brevispina. The sequence continues at coordinate 21,774 of JAMKCH010023939.1, forward strand.
TACACTAGAACACAAGATTTAATTTCCAAAAGTGTAGTGTTACTTGTAACATTGGATTTTCATATAGACTTTCTGGTTCTATGTTTTTTCTATGAAATTGAAAAGATGAATTAATTTGTGATTTAAAAAAAAGTTGTGATGTGTACCCATTAACCACCCCCTATTTTTTAATACTATTTATGAGAAAAACACTACCCAACATTAATCTGACTTTTTGCAGATATAACATGTGTTGCCCTTCCCACCTTCCCCTTCCCCTGGAACAGGCTGCCAGTTGAAGGCAATGCTAAAATGAGACAGAATGTTAAAATTCGACATTTTATTATTGCTTTATTTATTTTTAAAATGCAACAAATCCATCCACATTTCCAATTGCATTGGGCAACCTAAGTTACCGTACATTGAAAACACCGGTCATAATACTGTATACAAACTCATCAGAATGGGGACTGTTTAATCTGTGGCCATTGTGATTGGCTTGAGCTTTTTATATTAGGTGTGATTTTACTAATTATTTGTTATTCCAGGACATGGTTATGACCTCCCTATATACCTGCATACCATGAACTGACCTATGCATTCTAGGTATCGTGACTCATAACTGACCACCAGGGTGCGTCTTTTTATAGTGAGTTGAGGTTATTTGACTGTGCCATGAAATTGAGAAGTTGTAAAGGTATATGATAATGTGTCAAGGCTGTTAGAACTCTGTGCTTAATTTGAAGTAAGCATGGATAGGAAAATTTGAAATCTTCAGTGCCAGTATAACCTTCGCCAGTCATTAAAAAAATAGGCCTCTGATAAATTAAAACAAGATTCAAGCAATAAAAACAATTTGAAATAATTTATACCTCCAAGATAAGCAGTCACATCGCACCTGGGGACCATACTTGTAACCACACCTTTTTGCACACTGCCAATCAACTGGTTTTTTAATGACATGACATCGAATTAGGAATTTTCCGGCTTAACTAGCTAAAAAAGCATGAGTTTTATATTGCAAATCACATCAAAGTTAGAGAAAAAGATCCATCCATTTTTTTCCTGGAACTTCAATCTCGCCAGGTGTCTCCCCACCTACGTTTTAGCGTGGCGGGCGCACGGGGGCGGCGAAAGGAAACAACATCAGCGATTTGGGGGGCTTAAATCCAAATTTTGCGCCCAAATTAAAGTTGGTTGTTCCGATTTATGTTTATGTGTTCTGCTCTTGATATGAGAGCCTGGCACTTGCACAGACACCCCATAGTACCGTGGGAAACAAACTTGCGGTTTTTGATGGTAGACTCATTAATGCGTGTTGCAAAGCCCTAATCAATAACTGTGTTATAAAATGGTTACCAACTAAAACGGCCGTTTTTTTGTTTATATCAATTGGAATGAAATAGATTCGCGGGCCTCAAATTTCGAGACAATGAGGAAAATTACGGCCTTTCAGCTGATATGCAAAATGATACTACTACTTCCGGGTAAAATCAGGGGGGTCCAAAGACGATCGTAACACGCCCCGTTAAGCGATTGGATCCATATTGGTTCAAAAATGTCAATTTTTTTAATTTGCTCTTCCACAAATTTCCTTTTCCCTCCCAAAAACAGCCCCCCCCCCCGAAAAAGAAGTCTAACGACGCGACTGGGTTTCATCATAACCTTATTTTTTTAATTGGGTCTTTTGGTGACTGTGTTGCTGAAAAGGAAGGGGGGGGTAGTACATGCCTTACATTACAATACGATACACTTCTGAAATGGCACCCCCCCCCCATCCCCCGGGCTTAACATGTTCACAGTGGTTCTAAATTTTACGCAGTGAATCTGACCAATTATAGGCCTACTAAGCTTGATATGGAAAAAAATATCACCAGGCGGTGAATATTAGCCTCACCCACCTTCCTGCGAACGTTTAATACTATTTTGCCTGTGCGTTGCTAATTTTGCAACTTACACCGTAAATCTAATCTTGGCCGCAAATTGGACGGAAAGCGTACAGTGTCAATGCGATTTCCTTCCAAATCACAACTTGACTGATGTGTAATACTTGCAGTCCATTTTAGTGACTATCTTCAGTTACACATATCAAAATCTTCAAGTTAAACCGGTTAAGTTCAGTGAGTTTTATGCCGTAGTTTGATACACAGTTCCATCTAATACGACTCATCCGGGGAGACGGCCAAGAAATTCCAATTTAGACGTCGCCATTGGTTTACACGTAAGCGAATCTGAACGAAAATTCTGATTTTTCTATGTTTCATAACGACGAAGGACGTGTGTGGGTCTGGGACATGCAATTATAGACCCACATCAAAGCGCCTAATCGGTTTGGGATTTCTTTGTCTTTTATTTTGACTTCGTTTTTGGTGGTGTTGCTAATATCGAAGAGGCTTAGTGAACCGCCATCGCCTGCAGCACTGATTGCTACTACCATAGCTACCAATTGAGGGCGGACTCCGAAAAAAAAATCACTCAGCACAGAAAGAAATTAATACGGCTGCTCATCAAACACATTATTGGACCAAAATTACAATCACAATTTCACCAAATTTCACTAACTTTAGATGACACTCACCATTCCAAATAAGATCAAATATTGACCCATTTCTCAAAATAAACAGAATTTTTTATCAATATACTTTCGTGTTCAGTTCCTTACCTGCTCGCCAACTTGTACATACGCATGCTGTTAGGAGTGCGGCCTGGGTTATTCTTTGAAAAACTGCCTATTGCAAAGTGATGAAGGCTAGTCACGGGAATAATAGTTTATCTTACTTTGCTTATTTGCAAGAGCAAATCAAAAAACAAAGATAAAAAGTAACAAAATTTTTGTCTACAATGAAAAAAAACTCCATGTTTTGTATGTATTCATGTCCGTAAAAACTTTCTATTGAATTATTCTTGCTGAAATTAACAACAGGAAATCATCATGTTGTCATACTATCTAGATTGACCAAGAATACAGGTGTTTGTCAAGACGCCCGTTATGTTTGGTACAGTGCTTGAAATAAAACGCCGTGTCAAAAGTAGAAGATATCAAAAGATTAATTGGTGATAAAATTGTGTGTCACTACAACTGGAACTCTACCTCAAACATTTTGAAGGTACGTATTATTTATTGGTTAATCCTGTGAGCCAACCCTGATGCCAACTTGTCACCATATCATGTGGGTGTTTACTAAGAAAAGACACCCCCAGTAACAGACTAGACATATGCAGATCCTTACAAAGACGCCCCAAGTACAAACTTAGGACATCTGATCGTCTCTGAAAGCTCCTCAAGTACCAAACTTAGACCTATGCATATTCTTTGATTGAAGACTCCCCAAGTAACAGACTTAGACAGACATATGCTACGCGCCTTTAACAAAGAGCCTAAAATGTGTCCACCAACCATGACATAATCGCCGAGGCCGACTGTCTGCGTCTGCTCGCAAATAGGCATCTCCTGTCAAGCATAATACGTCATCACCTTATGTTGTCCATGGTAAGGGGAAATGTTTCATACTAATAGTTAGAAAGTGCAACGTCACCTTTTAACCAAACCTTTTACCACACCCCACAGTAGCATAAAACAATGCCCCAGACTGTACTTGTAGTAATCACATTGTGTTGACGGCAATACACCGCAATGTAATAATTCGGTACTTTCACAGGCTTTAGTTATACGGAATGTTTTCCAGGAAAATAAAGAGAAACAAAACACCAGAATATTGTGGTTTTGATATCAGTGAGTACGAGTCTATTAATGATCAAGGGGTGTCACAGTGTGTAACATATGTGTTACGGCACACTTAAATTAGCCTACATATTAACCTCGATGTTTTTACCTCGTATTAATGTACCTTTTTGGTGTATGTATTTTTATTGTAAAAATAATCTCTATCCTCCCACATCCTAGGCTATCATTTGCGAGCATTGAAAAAATCATACTTGTGCCGCTTTAAATCGTAAAGCTACATAAACTACGCTGTTGTGGATTTTCAATTGTACCATGTATGCCTATTCAAGTAGATGTTTCAATGTTCTTGGTGAATTTTGTGCAGGGGAATCTGTACCACAACCATAGCTGAATATTGATATATAATGATAAAGTGACCGCCAGACAAAACAAAAAAAAAAAAAAAAAGAAAAAAAGACATTATTTAGAACAAGAAAACATACATTTTCTGATCTGGTGACTATGTACTACAATATGTAAGACGCATCGCACTGACACTTTGTTACAGGATACGATATGGATGTAGTTGCGATAAGCCCAGATATATTACATACCATGTTCACATTATTAAGAGAACCTTGTCGGTAGAGTCATAGGCTATGAAGTCTAAATGTATCGCACTTTTTATTGGAGGAGAATCCCACCAATATTTTAGAGATTCCACTGACTCATTGATTACCCATTTTGCAACATGACCGACCTCATGATTCCACTTTTATAATTGTTTATATACCGTTGTTGTTTTGGTTTTTATCAACAGATGTGCAACCTGTTGTCCCTTGCAGATCTGGATTAACGACCATCAAACCTGGAAGATGAAGCTCTTGCCTGTCCCTCGGAGGGCAGACAAACCCCCGGATTCATCTTTTTACGGAGGGGCACACGTGGCCATACTAGTTTGTTCAACATCAAAGTAATACCTGCCAGTACTAGCGGTCAACATGCTAATATATAATCATTCCGTCCTGACATTAGCCAAATCTTACATGGTTAAGAGTTTGCTATGTAGTAGTAGTAAACAGACCGCAGTGTCAACAGTCCCCTGCAAGTGCTAAACAGGATACCATTGTTCAACGGTCTACTAGCAGTGTACAAGCTTCCAGTGGTTAACATTCTGCTAGTAGGTACAACACAGGCCTTCTCCCCCCCCCAGTGGTCACTTGCTAGTAGTAAACAAGCTTCCAGTGGTCAACGGCCTGCTAGTAGTAAACACGTTCCATGATCAACGGTCTGCTAGTAGTAACAGACTTCATCAAGTGGTAAACAGTCTGCTAGTAGTAACCGGTTACAAGTGGTCACACGGTCTGCTAGTGTGTAGGCCTCCAAGGTCAACGGTCTGCTAGTAGTAAACAGGCTTCCAGTGTGAACCGTCTGCGAGTAGTAAACAGGCTTCAGTGGTGAACCTCTTGCTAGTAGTAAACATGCTTCAAAGTGGTTCACGGTCTGCTAGTAGTAAACAGGTTGCCAGTTGTCACAGTCCTGCTAGTGTAACACCTTCCAGTGTGAACAGTGCTGCTAGTAGTAAACAGACTTCAAGTGGTTAAACCTCGCTAGTAGTAAAACGTTACAAGTGGGTAACGTCTGGCTAGTATAAACCAGGTTTCCAGTGTCACATTCTGCTTGTAGTAAACGAGCCTTCCAGTGGTGAACAGTCTGCTAGTAGTAACAGACTTCAAGTGGTAAACAAGCCGCTAGTATAAACTGTTACAGTGTCAACGGTCTGCTAGTAGTATAACAGGATCACGTCCCAAGGTCAAACGGTCCTCTGGTAGGTAAACAAACGCTTCCATGGTCCCGGTCTAACAGAGTAAATGGCTTCAAGTGGTCACGGTCTGCTAGTAAGTGTACGGATTCCAAAGGTCACACGTCTGCTAGTAGTAAACTAGTTGTTCCAGTGGTCACCGTCGCCATTAGTAAACGGCTTTGAGTAGTTCAACGGTCTGGTTCGTAGTAACCAGGCTTCCATGGTCACAATCTGACGGTAGTAAACAGTCTTTCCAAAGATCAACATTCTGCTATAGTCAACATGCTGTCCAGTTTCACGGCCTGCTAGTATGAACGGTTTCCTTCCATTGGTCACCAGTCTCCTAGTAGAGTCAACAGTCTGTCCCGGGTCAACAGTCTCCTAGTAGTAGTAAACATGCTTGTAGTGGTAAGCATCCGCCTGTGTAAAATCAACAGGCCTTCCAGTGGTCAACAGTCTGCCTTAGTAGTATCCACAGTCTGCACTAGGTCAACATCTCCTAGTAGTAGTAAACATGCTTGTAGTGTCAACATTCTGCTAGTAGTAATCAACAGGCTTCCAGTGGTCCACCATTCTGCTATTAGTAGTCCACAGCTTCCATTGGTCACAGTCCTCCTAGAGTAGTCAACGGCTTTCCAGTGGTCAACAGTCTCGTAGTAATAGGCACAGTTTACCTAGTAGCAGGTCAAACAGTCCTTCCAGTGGTCAACAGTCTCCATAGTAAGCAGGCAACAGACAGGCTCCCAAGTTGGTCAACAGTCTGCTAGTATTAGTCAACAGGCTTGCAGTGGTCAACATCGGCAAGTAGTGGTCACAGGTCTCCACGTAGTAGTCAACAGGCTTCCAGTGGTGAGCAGTCAGCTAGTAGTCCACAGTATTGCAGGTGATCCACATTTTGGCTGTTAGTAGTGAACAGCTTCCCAGTGTCAACAGTCTGTATTCCAAAAAGGTTGCCTTTTGCACTACATCAAAATTGTATTATCTATGATATATCTATTGAATCATGTGTGTCCTCTACATATATAATCGAATGTGAGAAGGGGCACGTGTGGTCGCTCGATTTAACGACCGACTCATGATTTGATGGGCGTGGTTCGAGTCCCAATGCAGCCAATGTGTTACGCCTTGGACAGGCCTTTACCCCCTCACTCGCCTCTCACTCTCTGCAGTCTACCGTGCTGATAGGAGCTGTGCTAAATGATTCTGATGTTTTCCCGCTGCCGCTCATCAAGTTAACCAGTCAATCGCTCAATCCTGCGAATAGTGGGGCATACCCCATCTCATTTTGGGCAGTGACGTAACATAGTTGCGATATGTTCGTTTATGAGCAAAATGATGGGCGCAATCGGGGTCCACGTTGTTTATGCACTCTAGTAATGTTGTATCCATTGTTTTTTCAATTGTAAGTCCCTATATTTTAACCAATAAACGCGAGCTCCGAAAAGAACATTTTCAAACAACGCATATATATTTCATCATTCAATGTGACATTCATTGTAATTAGGTGCTTGTATCTTTCTAAAACCCACAACCCTCAGCTGCCCTTGGCTTATGGAGTCCAAGTCCTAATCCTCTCCATCACGTGCTGCTTTCTAATATTATGGGCTAAGGCTAATACCAAGCCTTACGAGTGGTCCCAAAATAAATGCAATCCTCGCCAGTCGGTATATTTCAAAATAACTGAAATTATTCAAATTTTATAACATATTCCTGATTACGACTTGTTTCGTACATCCTGTCCACTTTTTGTCCATACGGTTTCACTAGTTTTGAAAAAGACTATTTTTTACCCCCTGGCAAATTACCTACCCCTTTCCCTTTGCGTTAGATCGTTGAGCAGGCTCACCTTGAAAAGTTGAATACAATGTCTTAACTACAAAATTCCCTGGTACTACTCTCCTGTCTTTTTTTTTTTAAATGATGAAATGTTGCGAGATTCTGTACGCTGGCCTATCCTTTTCTCAACATACTGTTTTCAAATTGTTCATCTAATTTTGCTTCAACTGTTTTTTAGAACCGAGGCGATTACGTAAGTAAGCCACAGTTTAGCAATCAATTTGACCTGGTGAAATACAACACTCAGGCATTCTAAAGTATCGGTGCCTGTTTTTGTTTTTCTCCTGTCCTCTTTCTTTATCATCCTACGACTTAGTTGGTTCAATTAACTCAGTATAAACCTGTAAACTAATATTGTAATATTAAAACCTTTAAAGACAACATGTCATTTTGACACCATAAAGGGAACTGGTCTCTGTTTAACAATGACACAAGTCTGACTTTGTGTTTTGATGTAACTCAAGTTTGTTTCAGTGCTTTAATGGTGTTTGTTTGTTTGTGTCTATCAAATAGCCCATAATTTTTATAACATCTTAATATCATAATGGTTCTTCAACACCATTCATACATTTCCATGTATTTAATCCTCTGCTCCCTGCTGCAATTTGCAATATTCACATGATTTGTCAGACACACTGAAGATACAACATTTAAGTTGGCAAGTCGTGTAAGTTACCATTCTCAATATGAGTAGAAGAAATTACTGCAAAGACGATAAAATACCGTGGATAAAACAATAATACAACTATAACGCTTGTATTATCGCGCCTAGATTATGGCAATGCCCCCTCTTGACGGAGCCAAACTAAAGATCTTGATGCGGCTGCAGTATCTCCACCATAAGCTGCCAAGTTTATATTTGTCAGCCGCCAGACGCGGATAGTCCATCTCCACTTATTCTAAATCTACATTGGTTGCCAGTCCGTGATCGCATCACCTTCACCGTTTTTGTTCTCTACGGTTTCAATGCCTGGCAGGATCTGCACCGGGATATCTCATCAATTTAATTTCACTAGACAACCTCACACTGGACCAGTTACAAGATCTTCAATGGACAAAACCAAATCACAACTCAAGTTGGCAGAAACAAAATCGGCGATCGTGCATTCCAAGCTGCAACACAGACTTTATGCAGGCATGCTCAGTAAACAATCTTTCAAAAAAACTTCTTAAAATCTCACTATTATGCTTATTATTTCTTTGCTTTTATATTTTTGTTGTTTTTGTTGTTCATTGCATATGCGCCCTTGCTTCTCTCTCTCAGTAAAGGCGCTATATAAATCCTGTATTATGTATATGTATATTTTAAGTATTAAATATTTGAAATTAAAGCCCCAACCAGTTTCATTCATTTGGTGTTTTAATCCCTCCGCTGGCAATTTACATTATCACCAACAAGATTTTTTCAGACCCACGGAGATAAATTGGCCAAGTCGCTAAGTTACTATTCTAAATAGAGTGAGCAAAAGACGTACAGGACATTAAATGTATATAATAAAACAATGACGGCAAATGATTTTAGGAATTTATTTTAAAACAGATTGTACCAGGAGAGTTTGTATTGAACAGACATGGTATTCCCCTTTCAAGGTGAACCTCGTTCAATGATCTTAGGCAAATTTGGAATGGGATAAATTGACAGCGGGTTACATAATAATAGCCTTTGTTTTCAAACTATCGAACCGTTCCGCCAAAATGAAACGGAGGTAACGAAACAAGTGCTCATTCAGAAGCGTTATAAAATTTGAATAATCTCAGTATTTTTTTGAAATTATAGCACCACCTGCGAGGATTGCATTTATTTTGGGACAACCTGTATTAGAGTTTACTAGGTCGCAATGATAGTTAATATGACCATGAATAATGGCAATAGCCTCAATGTAGTTGGGCATCATGTTTTGCAGGTATTCAAATAATATTATTAATTTAAATCATTATGTTATCATTATTGACAATTTTCTGAAATGACAATACAGTTAACCAAAAAAGTTTTTCTCTTTCTCGGCATGTTTTTTAGATTAACTGTGCCAAAGTTGGATATTTTTTGACATTTTTCCAAATATACCATCTTTTAGTACATGTGGAACTGTCTTTTTGTGAAATTTTCATATACAATCTTGCAACATGCTTTTCTAGGGGTCACGGTTTTATACAGGGGTCAAATATAAAGGGGCGCAAAATGTGTTTAAAGTATACCATCATGTTCAGTTTCTTTAAGGCTTACAGAAAGGTACCTGAGGCTTATAGTGCAAGAGTTCAAAATGCCAAACGGGTTCAATTTCACCTGGGGGTAAAAGTTCAGATTCATCGGTTTGTTTCAAAAATGGTGTCTATTGTTACGTCTTCCTGTGTACAGAATCCGAAAATATGCGGGCGCGTTGTACAAGAGTTTTGATGATAATTAAGAGGGAAAAATAATGGCCGTGGTCCCAGGTTCTATGGAGACCACTATTCAATCTGTCTCTAAAAGTCCTCACATTGAAAGGTGAAACTAGAATCTATATCATTGTCTTATTTGGTATGATCCAATTATCGATTAAAACCAGTTTCATCAACAAAATCGGACCATTCTATAATAATAATGACCTAGAAGAACTTTTCTTGAGCCTATTTGTCTTGAAAACATAGGTATAAATAATGGCAAACTCTACCTTTTAGAAACCTTATTAGCAACCGAACAGATTATATCAATTTTAAAAATAATTTAAAATAAACACTTTTTTGTTTACCCCTGTACAAATTTTTTTCCCCTAAAAACAAACCAAGAACACTTTTAAAAAATGACAAACCCATGATTTTCAGATTCTCCATGAAATTCTGTCTTGGAAAAACATCGGTGTCAAAATTCTATATGACAAAATAAACCAAAACATTATTTCCCCGTGTACTAGTTGTTGCCTAGGTCGTGTTCTTTTAGTAACATCTCGCCTTGTAAAGGAACCTGCAAAGTAGCGGAGAGAAAACGGCGGTCCAAAAACCCGAACCAAACGTTGACAATCTCCATGTCTTTTTGAATGGTCATTATATATACAGGTGCTGCGACACTAGTACGCGGACCAAAACCGATCCAATATTGCTGTAGATGGAGTTGACATCATGTTTACAAACAAGTTAGCACCTGGTCTATTGACATGTTAGAGGTGCAAGAATATGCCCATAGAGTTACAGCATTCTATAGCCTAATCACGCCTGATTGAGCGCAAATTTTAAAGCACAGTCGCTGCATGTGCGTCACGCATACACTGCCCGGCATTGCTTTTTTTCGTTTCCGGCGTTAACGTCACATTTACCGCTCATCAGTCGGAACCGAACCGTCCCTTTGGTAAATCATTACCACGGAATTCTCGCGTTTGACTTCCCCAGTGAACCATTGAATAACGGCAATAAAGTGGCAACTTTTGGTTTTGGTGTCTTTCGGGCGTCTATCTCAGCCATTTTTTTGCACTTTTTTTACAAGAGAGGTTTAATGAAAAGAGCAAGACCTAGGCACAAAATGTGTATGTGTGAAAACTTTCAGAATTATTGGACTTTGGCAAACAATGATCGAAAAACATGCCTAGATACTGTTCTTGTTGCCAATTGTAGTGTATTTCCTTTACAGCACTGTGCCAATTTCAATGACAAATTTCAATGCAAAGATTAAAATAAAGTATACAAAATTCTGGGGAAAGTTAAACAAACTCACATACTCAAACATTTCTGCTTATAACAGATTGGAAGAATGCAAATGTCACATACAAGAGAAAAGAACAGACCAGAACTCAGGTAGGTCTTTATTTTCAATAAAGACAGTACAATTCCGGTGTGGGCAGGATTTACAGTCCGCCTACACGCAACGGTAAGCAATAGGGCACTCGATTCAATGGACTCCTTCACGCAACCATTCAGTTTCACGCTTTAATTCCGTTGTCGTCTATGGGGTCCGGACTATGTCCTGCCGGACCAGTCTCTCTTTTTACACCTACACCGTCTTCGGTGCTCCAACCCCTAAAGGATCAATGTTTGAACAGCTCAAAATCAACATCAAAAATGGCTGCATCCTGGACAACATATAGGACTATCACCCATGTTGTAAATGGGTCTTGGTAACACACTATTATAATAGCAGCCCAGCCCACTAAAACGGTCTGTGCAACACACTTATCATATCTTGGCCCACTAAAATGGTCTAATGTAACACACTTGATGAATATCTGCCACTCCAATGGGTCTATACTCACTTTAATAATATTTGCCTTACTAAAATGGTCTATGTAAGACACTTTACATGAGAGATGTAATTTTACGAAAATCTACACATGTCAAAGTGAAAAGGTATCACGCTTTGATTGGGTATGAAGCTTGGACATATTATTCGCCAGGCTTCAGGCAGACAAATCCGCCATCAATTTCATAATCGCGATTAATTTTAAAATTCTCATCGTATGAGGAATTTTTGGTTATTTTTGGGAACTTCAAATAATGAAGGGAAGTCATTAGATGGGAGCATTATAACACACCATATGGATAAGATGCTGACATTAAAAAAGAAAGTAAATCCATGATAAGCAGAAAATTTGCACGCGTTGGTGAATTTAACATACATATAAAAATCTCCATCGATTAATCAGCTAATTATCTTTGATATTTTAAGTGCACATCATCAACGAGAGGCTGGGTGTCAGGGTGATGACCTACTAGGATGGCAAACTGGAACACATGACCCTGCAATCTGATAAAGATCCTTTTAAACCACAATCCTGAAATTTTCATTGAGGTATTGCAGTAAAAGTCAGATACAAGATGGATAAAAAAAATCTGAATAGAATGTTGAACGTGCTCTTGATCAAGTAGAGAAAAAATACGGACCATCGGAATCCTAACTGTATTATAGCACTAAGATGCTCTGAGTATATACTTACTAGTCATTTCCATCAAGTAGGCCAAAAAAAAACGAAGTGACAATCGGATATTCCTAAACTTTATATAGCACTCAGATGCTCTGATTATATCGTGGGTTTTGCATACTGTCGAATCAGCATAAATGTAGTTTGAGAAAACGGCGCTTTGAAAGTTTTGAGTTACTTATGAATGCTTGTAATTAAATAAAAAACGGACATGGCTATTAAGTGGGTATGTTAAGACTTGAATGGTTACTAACTGACGCCAGTATTAAAATACCAGAACAACTTGTTATAGTATTCAAAAGGGATACTGAAGTGAATTCGGACAGTTTGTCAAAAACCAAGTGATTTCGCTGTTGTTCTAAGGAGTTGTAGTCGAATACGTATTCGCTGCATGAAACCCGTTGATTTTTATGTTGGTATGGTGAGATTACTATAGCTACGGGCTTTTACTATTTTAAAAGGTTGATGCCGATGATGCCACGATGATAGAAAAACGATGGCGGTGATGATGGTGGCAATAACGATGAAATAAGGGAACATCGAGCTTGGACGACGGCAATACATGATAATACTGATCGATGATGATTGATGATGATGATGATGATGACGAACATGACGATGATGATGATGATGATGATGATGATGATGACACGACGAATCGACGACGATGACGATGTCTATGCATTGTGTTATGCTTACAACAGTGCAAATTTGTTTACAAACGAACTTCAAATAGCGGTTTTAAAAATGGGGGAAAACATTCACGGTTGCATTATCGTTCGTGTAAAATATAGCGCAGACTGACCAGGATGACCAACGAATTCAGAAACTTATACATCTTTACAAATTTGGCTCCTTAAAATAGATGTCTTTATTAGTCGCAATGCATGTTTTTAAACCTATTTTGCAGAAAAAAACATACATTTCAGGTATAAGTACACAACGTAGTGATGGAACATCAACCACATTGGAGTATTATATAAAACTTAATAAATAGTACCGCCTGTTGCAACACACAATAAGTATTGTATAGTAATGTTCAAGAAGAATTGAGCTCCAGAAAATATTAAACTGTAACTGAGAATGTAATAACTCAAAAGATTTGGAGGATAAAAGTGGGTCTATACAACTTTATAACAATTTTAAATTTCAAATGATATATATATAGTTCACATCTTTAAAGTAATGTACCCGCTTAAAATATATTACCAAACGTGAAAAGAATTAACAGTAAAATGGGTAATATCTCAATAGTAAACTCGAACATAATCTAAAAACAATTTTACGGAGGGCACTAACGCTTGTTTTACAAACCAACTTCCCAAGAAAATAAGCAATTGTTCCTGAAAGGCGATTTTTTTTTTTAAATGAGTATTAGTAATTATTTAGTTGCAGCATATCCAGTTAACATCCAAAGAAAGAAAATAAACCTTGACAATATGTTTACCAAGTCTTTTTGCAACAGGTTCTAAGGGCTGGGGTGGTAAACACCCCGAGAATTCATATTTTAAAGACATATATGATTTCGATGTTGGTACCAAGTCGATATAGCTTTGGTCCTCCGTTTTCTTTTGCTTCCACCATAAAACTGTCTGGCGTCACAATGACGTCAAAGTTCACAAAGTTGGCAAATTGGTCATTTCACATCCCAAACATCAGAGTATAAAATGAAAATTAAATTTGCTCAAAAGGTAGGAATATGGATTTTCATGCGAGTTTTGGCCCCAAATGATTAAATGACTAGATCAAATAATTTTAGAGCCATACAGTGCACAATATTAAAACTAATGAACTAATTACTAAGGGCATGCAGTATCATTTATAGGCGAATAATGTGCCAGAGTTGGAAAAATAAATAATGGGCCCATAGTTTTTTTTTCCGCCCGAGGATTACATTGTGAACCCATAGATGATACGACAAAACCTTTATTTCTATTCATTAACTTAAAACAAACTTGATTTTATTTTGTGTTTGTTTGTAAGTTTGAAGGTAAATGCCTAATTTATGGTATTTGTATGCTGATGATGAAAATAAAGGATAAGAAAATGCATTAGCGGTTCATATGCAGAATAATGGGCAGTAATCTGACCAATCAGAAGGCTGGCATTTTCTATAATGGGTAGTAGAGGTAATGGAACCACTCCCAACCATCGACTTGACGCTAACCCTGGTGACGTGCTACCGTCACATTTGTTTTCGCCAAAATGGGCAGAAGGATGTGAAATAATTTATGGAAGACTTAACAAAAGGTTTAACGTTTTGCCACCGGAGGAAAGTTTACCTGGGGGGTAACTCCTCCATTTGGTAATACGAGCGTTAATGTGACTATGACCCTAAAAGGGATAAATTTGGTTTATTTGTACAATGTTAAAACTACAAAACTTGAATAATTCTGTTCACGACGCACTGATCAGTAGGTTTCAATTAGTAAAGTAACATAATTAAAACACAAAAATAAATGTGAAATAAGATGACCATACTCATGAAGTCATACAAAGGTATATTCACCGATTGCCTTAAATCTTGACCGAACCTATTATCGATTTTGATCACTGAAGTAGCAATCTGAGACCAGCGAATACGTATTGTTCACAATTATCTGTGTGTTTTGGGATATTTGGACACGCAAAACTATCGAATCGTATTCGGTTTGTGAAAACCCGTTGTATTACAAATGGTGTATTCGACTGCGGCTAATTTTGGTTAGGAGATGTAATTTCACTTTATTTTTGGGGTACAATTAAAGAGTACATGAAAAATGCAAACCAGAATAACTATTAACTCAATTGAAAAAAAATCAGATTTGACCTATGTCGTGACCACGACGATATAATTCTAGTCATTTCCCATCAAGTAGATGCCGAAAAAACTACGTGACAATCGGATATCCAACTTTTACTGACCCCAAAACAAATTATATAGCACTAAGATGTTTGAGTATATTATTCTAGGTGATTTACGTCAAGTAGACATCACGTGACAATCAGGATATCTAACTTTTTTGGTGAAAAAATAATTTTCCCCTATTTTACATATGGGAAATTGACAGTTTTCCTGACATGAAACTTTCTGCGTCTTTCTGACAGGTTTCTAGCATATTGAGCAGAGGAGGACAATAGCATTTATGGTACAAAATCAGGGTCTGTGAGGATTTTGTGTCGTACTAGGCATGTTGGTTCTATACAAGGTGGGGGTGGTTGCTTACACCCTTCTCCATCACTTTGGATCACCCGTACTTACCTATACCCGGTGTTAGTTTTGCATTAAAAGGAGCGGAAAAATGGCAATTGGACATTCCATTAAATCATTTGGTACCAAAACGGGGTTATAGCAAACCTGAAGGAGACGAGGGTTACAGGGGCTTACTGTGCAGGGCATGTGAAATAATTTGAATAATAAACAAGTATGCATTTTCAAGACCAATTTAAAAATTTTAAAAAAAAAAAAAAAAAAAATGCTTTATTTTCTTAAAATATTGTACAAATCCGAGAAAACTTCACTGATCAACGACATGTTTCAACAGATTTGAAAACTGGTTTTTGGATAAGAGTTCTTTGCATGAAAATATTGCACAAAATTAAATGAACCTTTCATTGATCAATGACAGGTTTTTAAATAAATTTGGAAACTATCGTCGTTTTTGGATAGATTTCTTTGCATAAAACATTGCATCAAACCAACACTGTTAAAGACCACAAGGTCAGTCAGTTCAGTTCTTGTAGTGTCAAAACTTTATAAATACGCACTTTTTATCTATAGATATGCCAGCTTGGAAGAACATCTTTAATCTAAATTAACGATAATTATTGATCTCTAATTTGATATTGATTTCCGTTAAAAACCATACATAGTTATGGGTTTCTACTTTTGAATTCAAGGAATTGTCTTCACCGTTACCCATCTTAAAAATTCTTCTCTAAATAATGACAAATGGACTTGAGTACATGAATCTAAAAAATAGTTAAATTAGTGAGGATAAAGTTATTGAAAAAGAGACTTGCGTTCTTTTTTAATCTTGTACTCATTTCATATTTTAGGTGTCTTTAAATTTGATGATTTCAGTTTTACTTTTCTTATGTTTTCAACTTCCATCCTAAGTTACCATAAATTTTGAAAAACCGCAGTATTCATTTGAAGAATTAAAGGTACAACGAGAGATTCACATAACAGGTGCCTTTAAATAGCTTTCAACAAAAATATGTCCCCATCTGAAAAAAGGAAACTGTAGACCATGAGCGAGAAAGCCCCGTGCACTCCAGATCCTCAGCGAGTGGTATCATTTTGTTCAGCAGACCCTTTTGAACACTACTTTTACATGTTAACAGGGGAACCGTTGGGATGGACTCCGTTTACCGCCCATTTTTCAAAATGCCGCCGCCACGGTAAAACTACTTTTGACGATTATCGTGGTCCCTGAGGACTCGTAGAGGCCAATTTTTGGTTCCGCCATGTTTTTTAGGGTCCAGGAATTCAATGAGACCATTCATAACAACGTGGCCATTCGTTGTGGACAGTCATCTGAATTCAAAATGGCAGCCAACAAAACTACTTTGCTATATCTTGGTCCCTGAGACTGGCAGAGGCATTAATTCTGGTATCTACACCCATGTTTTTAGGGTAAGGAGTTCAATGACACCATTGATTACCAAGAGTGACCATCAGTGCGCAACCCATCTTGAATTTCAAAATGCCGGCAAGAAAGTGAGGGGTAGATGCATTCTTCTGTGTCTATACCCATATTTACAAGGTCAGGAATCCAAAAAGATCAAAGGTGACTTTACTGGGTTCTGTGGTTTGTGGCAAGCCATTAGTGTTGGTTGAATGAATGCCCTTCTTGGAGTATGGAATATAGTGTAAAAATTGAACAAAACTACACGTGAGTGAGTGGTAGATTTGACATATTCAGAAAGAGAATATGGCACAAAAACACAATAACACTAGTCTACCAAGTTGTAGTGAACAAATGTGGTGATGACAGAGTTGGCAGTGTCATGTACTGACATGGTTGGTGGGTGACACATGTTTAGCAATTCCTTAAAGGCATCTATGACGTCCATATGTACACTAGATATGGCATAGGTTGAGATTTTGATGGTGACGTAAGTGTCAATTGAAAGTGACATAGTTGATGGATCAGAATGGCAGTGTCCTAATTGGACGTAACATTAGCGATTGTGTCATAATTGGCAAGGTCATAATTGGAATTTTTATGGTGACATAGTTGGATTTCATGCAAATCGAGTCATCTCTGTCTTCGTTCTCTGATGCAACAGATGGAGAGTCTGATCGTCTGAATCACCGTCATCCAAATCATTGTATCAAGTCTCTCTACTTCATCCGCAAGAGCTGAGAAAAAATCGGGCCAATCAAACCATAGTGGTTCTAAATTAAGTGACCATAGGTTTAGGAAGCATTACAACAAACACATCGAAGAGTGAAACTATATTAGACTGGCATCTTTACTCCGTTGTAAACATTCCCTCTCCACTGATGCCCATGGATGAGCACTATACTCTTGGAATTTAAAACCACTCTGGGTTGATGGCCAATATCTTTTCGAAGCTCTTGCAGCCATGACGTCGTATTAGAGAGACTTCATACAAGTGATTCGGATGACGAGGATGCAGCCAACAGGACTTCCTGTACCCAAAAAAAGATAACATATCTACTTGATGTCTACATAATTGTATTTAGAAACACTAATATGGACGGAAGAGATATGGATGGATGTCTGATAAATCTCTCGTTTGCGCCGTTAATCTGGGTAGTGATTACTTTCCAGGAATATTTAAGATTTCCTTCATAGATGTTCTGTTGTAAAAAAAAAAAACTCCCACCGACATTTACCTGCTTGATAAAATGCTTTGGCATCACCAATTGATAAAACCTCAAATGTTTTTTTTCTTCATTTTACAAGCCAATGATCACTCTGGAGGAAAGGAAACTAGTTTTGTTCTTCGTTAGGTATAAAGTATTCACAAAAAGTACACAGTTGGTCAATTTCATTTCTACGGGTTCATTGAATGAAGCATAATTGAAGTATAGAAAAAGTTAGAAAATTATTTTGTTGGTTTGCTATCCAATAGGAATGTCAATCTAATATTCGATGATATGGAGAGTGGCAAAACAACAAATCTATCTATTATTCTTAATTTTAGGGATCAGCAAGTCTTTAACAGGCTATCATACCACCAAAAGCTGTGCTTCTGTTGCTGGTTCATGTCATCAAGTTACAAGTGTATGGAAATCCAAATATTGTCAGCGGGGACCACACCAATATACAGGGAATCCAATTTCTAGCGATAGCAATGTGACTTCAATGAAGGAAATAAACCAATAGATGAACCATTCTGAAGGTAAGTAACACAAAATGCATGTGGTGAATCAACCCATATTTTTTTTAAAGATAAATCAGCCTCCATTGTGAGTGGTGGTCATTGATGTTCAATGATGGAATAAGCCAGGCAAGAAGAAACACAATTCTAAAGGGAAAACAAAATGCTTGTGGTAATCAACCCCATAGTATAAGAGATACTCAGCCTCTTTTAAGGGTGGTCATGTGATGGTCAATATGGAAACATAAGCCGAGAAGAAAAAAACGTAAGAAGAAAATGCATAGTGAAAAAACCAGATAGAGGTCACTTTTGGTAATATCACTAACTTATTACACAGTGTGTGCTTTGCTTGCTTTTTATTCAAGTGCTGTTCTTGATTGGCATTTCGAGGGTTCCTGCCTTCATTGCAATCTGATTGTCAATGATTGCGACCTGTGTATGTCTTCAGGATTGTCAACAAGATCCTTACAGTTATACAGGCTTTTTTAGTCCATGATGGTAGTAATCACTGGAATGGATGAGGTCTTATACCATTATATTACAACTTGGCTGTGAGCTGCAAATTTTAATCTCCCCTTTTGACTGGTTTGGCGATCTTAGATAATCTCCTAAAGTTCACTGTTGGAGATCTTATTGGCTCCATGTTGGTTTTTAATGCTACCCTGAGCATCATAGTATAGCACCCTGTGTGTTGCTTATTTTCCATTTTTGAGGTTTGGAGTGGCTTCATCATATACATAAAAGCATACTGACTCCACTACAGAGTGAGTAAAGATATACTTTTAATTATATCTTTTGTCCGTAATGTAAAGTTGTATATGAATCCGTTTTTGGGAAAGATTCTTAAATAGCTCCTCTGTTTTGGTTTTGTTGGTATCAAACCATGAGACCAATTTAAGAGGGAGAGGCATTTTGACTGTGCCAATTATTGGGCCTGAATAAAAGAATACCAAAATATTAAACGTTTTGAACATAAAACAGGCCGTTACAGACAATTTTGGGGAGTCCCTCACATGCCCCCATCATGATCAGTACGCCTTGCTCTGTGTCATGTGGTGAAGACAGCACTGCGAATCCCGCTTTGTCCCTTTTCTTCTGCGATCATACACCTTTGTGAATTATCCCTTTCATGTAGCTCAGCCCAGGTTTGCCTGTGTACATTCGGCTTTTAACGCCCACAAGGGAAAAACAGTTGAGGTCAATCCGAATATTTAGTGCACTCTAACGTTAATTTCTGATAACTATTTCGAAGTGCTGAGCTGTGCAGCTTTCATTCTGTGGTGAAGGACGGCCCCCCCCCGGTCCAATCGCCCCATATCGTCAGGCAGTATGACTAGTTGCCACAGGACGTTGCTCACCCACACAGATTGTACAAGTCACGAAAGTATAATTCGCGAAATTGCATATCATTGTATCAAAGTCAACGGCATGTTGATTCGCGTGCTATTTTACAAAACAGAGAGCTACTCTAATCCAACTGAGCACTGACTGTGCTGGAGGCGCAATGTGGAGATGACCTCTATCTCGCATCCTTGTACGAACGTCGTACATGCTGCAGCTTTACACATCTGTACCTCGCGCGCAAATGCTTAAGCTGTGCTCTTCTACCCAATTCCAGCTCGGAGCATCCGTGTCTGATGTTTAACCTTCTGTTTCGAGTGACGGCATGGTATTTGACGCAGATAATCGCAGTCCGGGACCGCGATGTATTTTTTATGATAAAATATATACAGTTGCAATACGAGTAGTGATTCTGGGGGTTCGGCAGAATCTGAATATCCTAAAATCTGACCCTATATCGCATTTGACGAACTCGCTCGCTATCCGCTCGTTCCTCATGCTCCTTCGGCCCAGATTTCTGGGCTACCCCGAATTCGAGCCAGAACCCCCATAATTACACGACTGAGCTGAAAACCGGGCGTAAACAAAGAACGAAAATGAATAGAAATATTAAATTTACAAAGACCGATCATCACTTACTCCTTCCATACCACCACCAAATCAAATCCGTAATCCTGAACTCCTGTTGCTTGCTCTTACCCTTGCCTTTAGCCCTAAAGTATCATGTGACTATTTATCTTATCTTGTTCTAATCGTTTAGCTAATGAGGAACACGCCCAACGTGTTATCAGCTTCCAGAATTATAATTAAGCGCATCCCCATTCTTTGTTTATTGTTTCTTCTTTACCCACAACTGTTTACAATATGTTCTTTTTCTAAGTCCCTCCATTTCAATATGTCTTTTGTTGGGTTTGTTGCTTTTGTAGCATTTGTTAAAGAATGTTTCGGGGTGTCTAGTAGTCATTGTTGGGAATTACATAGAAATAAAAATCTTCAAAATAAAAATTAATTATATGGTACTAAACTTTGAGCCTAAAATAGACCCGATTCCAAAGTTTACCGCAAAAACAAATGTGAGAGCGATAATTTCAAGTTTTTCATTGATGGAAGCGATATCTTGTTTTATAATCATAACCGTCTATCGATAATCGTTATGCTATTTTCTATTACTCCTTTTTAATCTTTTAATTCTCTTGACTTTTTCTATATATGGGGAGTAGCGCATCAAAGTCATTGAGTGTGAAGGCAGACAATTGTATATATCTATGAGGATTTTTTGTTCATACTTTAACATGAAGCTTGAATATTCA
>JAMKCH010023940.1:0-19440 GCA_023653785.1 Ophioderma brevispina
AAAACTACTTTGGATACTAACAACCAGGTATTTACAATAGATTCATTCATAGAATACTACCCACAAACAATGTTATGTAAAAAGTGGCCATAGTGGTGATCTATGACAAATGCAATTTCTGTGGCAAATAAAATAAGACATGAGGGGCATTTGATGTGGTCATGCAATGGTTGTGTCAACCTCTATGGGGAAAGATTATTAACTGGACTGAGATTTAAAGGGAATGTCAATATTACATATTATGAAGTTTGTTTTGGAATTATAGATCCTGATAATACCGCAGTCCTGAATATGATCCATTTTATTGCTTTAAAAGTTTAATTTATAAATGCGGGTCCAAATCAGAATCCGCTTGCCCTAATTTAAAGCTTGGGTTCTTTTCATGGAAAAGGGAAAAGACAATTGCAAAATTATAAGAAGATATGAGCTCCATATACAAAAGTGAGGAGCAATAATTCAAGTCCGTTGACTGGGGTTAATAAAACAATTTTTAGATTCTCATATATCAAGCATATTGCAATTATGTTTATATTTTGGGCCTGGCCTGTTTTAGCAGGCAGACACGTGAGGATCACTTTGTTTATTTAATGTTGGTGTGGTTTGTTGTTGTTGATTGTTGTCTGTTGGTGATTTGTCTGTTTGGAAAAAGTAAAATTTAGCCGTGACTATACGCATGCTTTCGGCGGATGATAGAGATTAGGTCATGTCTGTGACATGAGACCTCATTGTGGTGGGGTTTGGGTATGTATACCCGGGTGAAGGTCATGCAGGTTTAGTTATATTAAGAATATAGATAGGCTGAAAATGTACAAATGGACACCTAAATTGAAAAGTTGAAGTTTATAATTGGTATCAAATATGGCTTGTGGATATTACCAAAACCCTTCCATTTGTTTACGATCAAAGGTCGCATGTCAGGATCAAGTTTGGTGTGAAGCCATTATTCATAGATGGCCGGCAGAGGCGACAACTTGAGGTTTGAGAACCGTAGTTATTTTTTGTTGTATATGGATGATTCTTATGTGTATTGTTAAAATAAACAAAAAAAAGCCAGAACACCAGAGCGTGTGCATGTGAAGATAAAGAAAAAAAAAACGATACAGAGTGGCTCAGGAGAGTTAATGCCACAAGGAAGAGTTGTCTGACATAATTAGAGGAAGACTAATCTTATACAGAAGAAAGACAATTAGAATGATAAGAAAGAGGAGGAGGGGGAAAAAGAGAAAAGATCAATTCTGAATCAAAGGAGCGCATTTAAGCTGTGTGATTACCAAGGAAAACAGCATTGCTTAAAAGATTCGTCAAATTGAACAAATACCATGATTATAAAAATTGGAAATTCTTCGTATCATAGCCAAAACCACAGTGGTTCTTAAATTTGATCTAGCCAGAGGTGTGGGTGCAATGTCTGACCTGCTGAATTCTGCAAGGTCTTGTCTTTGAATTGTTGCACCAACATTGGGCAGGACCAAAGCGATGCTACAGTGTCCTGATCTGCTTCCAGGTAAGATCGGCCGAATTTTGGATCTCAATCAGCTGAGACACCGCCAACGCAGCCCGCGAGAAGCCAGCAGCCCCAGGCGGAAAACGCTCAACAGACTCAATTACCATAGATGCAACTTGGTTGACAGCAAGTCTGTCTTTCCACAAGCCAAATGGCCCCAAAATCCTAGAGACTACTTCAAAGGACGGGACTTGCCTAAGAAAACTACCCCGGACCTAAGGCGGTCAGCAGGGGGCCTCTGTCCAAAACAGGCACTATATAACAGATACGCGTGACATCGGAGTACAGTGGCCACCTGCAGATTTTAAGACCACACATATGGCAATGCAAAAACTCCCACCACCAAATCCGCAGCATCTCAGACAGATTTTCCATCAATGTCTGCCCTCGATATGGACGACAAGGAAAGCACAAATTTTTACTGGGTGAGCAAGATGGTTTTGTTTAATCTAGTAAGTTGCTTGGTGCATTTGTACCATCAAACCAACTAATTCAAGCTTACAGTAAGTAATCAGACAGTAACAGATTTTCTGGTTGATGAGGAATCCGCCTGGATGATGTTCATGATCTTGGAAAGCGTTTTTCTGTGTCCAGGACTACAGTTCGTGTGACATTCTTAGGATGTGGATACCACTTATGGCAGAATTCATTAAGAAGAACTGTGTATTATGGCTCCCTAGAGACCTTGAAACAGATTCGTCCCAGAAGTGTTGCCCACCAACTACCTCAAAGCCACATGCATAATAGACTGCACTGAAGTCTGCTGTTCAGCGGCCCCAGAAATTTAAAAACAAATGGGGTTTTTTTTTATTAGTAATTAAAACACAACATACACGGTGACCGAAAGCTTATACTGCATTGACCCGAATGGCTTTGTGATGTTTGTATCAAAACTTTTTGGTGGCCGTGCAAGTGAGTGTTTATTTTCAAGCAACTCGGGATTTACTGATCAGATTACTTTCCTGGAGACGGACGAGGTTTTAGCCGACAGAGGATTTACCATTGATCAATTTTTACCTCATTGGTGTGAGCTTGCCTCCCTGCCTTTACAAGAAAAAAAAACGGGATGGAAAGAGTTGCCCGAGCCCGCAGTGACAGAAACACACCGATTGGCGAATGTAAGAATTCATGTAGAAAGAGCAATACAGAGACTAAAATGTTTCAAAATTTGAAGTAATGTCATACCACGGAAGTGGTCAAAATGTGGACACTTCTTGAGTGTGTGCTGGCACTCCCTAACTTACAACCGCTTCTGATTCGAGATGAAGAAGAGGCAAGGGAAATAGATGATGATTTGATAATGGTGAAGATATGGAGGATGAGGAACATGAATTTGACAAATATATGTATGACATTGCTGAAGATGTGCAGTAATAAGTGACTAAACTTTCACACGCCCATTTTAACTCTTACCTTTTGAATAGCAATTAATAACAAAGTTCTACATGTTGACAACCGTGCATGTAGTCTTTATTTGACACAATACAGTAGCCAAAGCAAATATTATTTCAATATAACATGTTTTGGGAAGTACAAGGCAAGTGATGACAAAGTGTATGAATTGTCATATTAGTTTTAAATTCAAATGATAGCGTAATTTAATTTTATTTGAAAGGAAGTCCCTGTCCTTTTGTACATGGGGTTGGGAGAACTATGCCAGGACAAGTTAATAAGGCAATTCTAAGCTTGATTGGATTTGGCAAAATTGAAATTAAACAAGGTAATGCAATGTACCTATTGGTTTACACTTATGCCGTCATGTCCAGAGGTGTAGGTATAAAAGACGGAAAAAATCGTGTAAACAATAGGTGCTGAGCTCAGTTCATGTGTTGTGTCATTGCGCAGAAAATAGTAAGCCCAATTCTAACTTTTATCAACAAACTACATGTATTAGTACTCAGTTTTAGCAAAAACCAATTTGGATAAATACCCAGTCACTACACAAGGGATGTACATGTGTAAATGTGACACACTGTTTTTTCGCCAACGTATTCAACTCCTAAAAAATTGTAAACATCTTTTGAAAAAAATACAAAAATTAAAAAAGTTGAAAAGACAAGATAAGCCAATATATTTTAAAGAATAATCGTAGACTATCCCTTTAAATGATAACTTAAAAAAAACCTGTCTCAAATGACTGGGTGCATAAGTCATTGGACCTAACTTACCACAATACAAATGTAATAATCATGAAGGTAAATTTCAGTTGACTATTAAAAAAAAAAAAAACGATCGTTGAAATTCTTAGGGTGCCTTTGAAACGCATTGTTTTAGAGCTCTTAAAGTATGTTTGTCTTGATACCAATTTTATCCCATTTATTTGGAGATGAAAGACAATATGCAAGGAAAGAGTGTAGCCAACCAATGCTGTCAAGTAAAACCATATACACTGTAGAACAAATTAATGAAGTGTTAAAATTTCAAACAACCGCGCTACCGTGATCACCATTCAACATTGTTTAAAAAATTGAGAAAACTGGTTTAAAAAACACATAAACATGTTTAATAAATTAAAACCACTTGCTTAAAAGAGCAAGCATCAGTTTAATTTTTAAACAAGTTTAATTTTCAAACAAGGTACTGGGATTGGAGGAGTCTATGGGCAAGCAACAGGTGGGTAAAGATTGTGAGTTGTTAAAAAATTGTTTACAACTTTAAACCATTTAAGTAACTTTTATAACCAAAAAAAAAGTGAACGTGTTTAAAACTTAAACATCACTGTAAAAACACTCTTTTTTTCAACAGCACACTTTTCAAACAGTGTTTCTACGGAGTATTGAACTGTAAAATGAAGAGTTAGCACCATATATTTTACAGGGTTTTGTTGACTTCCCAGCATCAAGACATAAAATGATATCATGTAATAAACACAAGCAGTGGTTTGGAATGAGAATGGCTCTAAAATTTATCATAATTAGAGCATTTGTGTTCCCTGAGAGTACTTCAAAATAATAGTACGGTGGTACTTTCACTTTCTATGTCCATATGCGATCTGTTGAAATAGATGGAAGCAAGTGCCAAGTAGATAGCGCGCAAATGATCCAACGCTTCTCAACCCATGGATCATTACGCTACATCAGCAAACAATCTGTTCATCTGCGTCCACACAAGGAATTTACACTTTTCTGCTGAGAACAGAAATTGCATAGCATTTGCCACATCGGTAGTAAATAACCGAGACATGATTGCAGTTTGGCGAAGCTCGTCCTGTCCATTGGCGATATACTTATTGACTTAATCATTCCAGTGAGGCCTTCACCATGTGCTTCCAATTTCTTGGATTGTTGGGAATTGTATCTCTAGTTGGTGTCAGTGTCTATTATACCATCAAGATGGCAACCTAAGCCCCACTGGTCGTGCGGGTGTACAACGAGTCCTGTTGTCTTAACCTCCTGCGAAATGTTCTCTCGTAGAAATTACGAGCAAGGGGCTCACACTCTTGCCCATAAAGCTATTATTAGTTTCTGTCAATCCAGTCTTAGGATCTGCTTCTTCGGTCATCTGAGCCTCGCTGATGGTGTATGCGGATTTTTCCTCGATCCAGCCATAGATCAACTTGAGTCTCGTGTTGCTCTTGAGAGGTTGTCCCTTTGCTGTGCATCGCAGCCCTCATTACTTTTAAAAAAAAAAAAAACTTTGTTGCATAGTTCACATTGTCTTTCTGAACATTTACCCATGGCCCTGTGGCAGAAGATCTTCATCTTGTACAGGATTCTTAGGCTCAGTCGCCTTGCAGTCAAGACATGGTTTAATATTGTTCATGGACTAGTACAGGTTTGCCATTAGTCAGAGTAAAATGAGATGACATCAGAATCGGTCTCCAGTGTGGTCGTTGAAATCAACATCGACTTCGTTGTTGAATTTTTGGGTGCACGGATGTTCTCCACAGTGTCAGGAAGCCATTGTGGATGTCTACCTGTTCCATGTACATTGACTGATCAGTGCATGCTACACCGGTGTATCCCTGATGGCAGCCTCATTTATCTGTACAGAAAACCAGTTGTATGACTGCAGCATTGCCTTGGTTTGCCATGCAGTCACACCTAACTTCCACAATCTCAGCATTCTGTCTTGTGAAGCGCACCTGTGACTGCATGGTAGCTGTGATCGATTGCGAATGCCTGCACCGGGCGTTCCTAATGATATGATCAGCCAATCCAGAAAGGGGTGCTCATTCTTACCGGACCCATCCAGATCGAAGTAATTTGACCTTCAAGCGATGGACCGGTAGTTAGCATTGGGGGGTCATCGCAAGCTGGATGATTCAGGAAGTAGTCCTGGATACCTGTTAAAGAAGAGAAATTAATATATTAGTGCTGTGACAAATATTTTGTTGAAAATGGCTAGCCATGAGGCATTCAAAAAAAAATGACTGGATTCGAACCGACATTCCTCTGTATTTCCAAGCATGATGTTCTTATAATTGAGGTAACGAGCCACAGTTGGTGAAAGAGCGAAAAATGCAATCTGTAAGTTGAACTTGATACCTATCCCAAATTGTAGAATGCTATGCTAGAAAATACGAAGTCGTCGGTTCCAATCCAGCCCAGCCACATTTTTTTTCAAATACATGTATGCATGGATAGTTTAATCTCAAGGAATATAATAAAAAATATCTTGTCTCTCAGAGAACTTGTGTAATTTAAGTATTAAGGCATTAGATAATGAAATCATTAAAATGGTATTATTGCAACATAAATTTATTATTCACTTGTAGGGCCTAACTTCAATGTAGAAAACTAATGGCGTGGTTGAATAAAACAAAGACAAGGCAGATTTTTGCATAATAATTATGTGCCTTCTCGCAATGTAAAATGAAGTCTATTTGTTGTAAATAAAGGTTTGAAAAAAGAATTTGGTAATTATTGTTGTTACTGTTTAACATTTTGTCGGTGGTCCCACTCTATCTCTGCATACAAAACAGTACCGGGTTGGCCTAGGAACATTCTCAAAAAAACTAATTGAAAACAGGAGTTTGGAATGCCAACATGTTTTCGTGAACGATTATTAAACTTAAAGGGATAGCAGCGATTTGCTAATCCGAACACCAAAAAAATCCATCAAACCCCCCATTCATATTTTTATATTTTGTTACTGGCATGGATATGCGAACATAACCTCAAGTGGTTGGTGAAATCCGTGTATTAAAGCGGCAACGGCATAACTTTTTATCTGTTCTGTAATTTCTATACCGTGAGTATCAAAATTCCCACTAAAGATCAAAAAAGCTTCCCGGTGAATAGTCGCAGATTTTCAGCGCGATATGTGCCACCATGATCAATACAGTTTGACCTCAAAACCACAAAATTATTGATGTTGTTCATTCTGTACTTGTGTAAACCACAATCAGCTGTTTAGTGAGATTTTGAGACGCCTTCGCTGTATGTCATTGGTGGGAGACGGTATGACAAGCTTCCTCAAATACTTCATTTTTTTAAATATTGGTGGTTTGTTTCTACTATTAAAAGCAGTTAAAGTAGTGATATGGAATGTACACACTTATCCCTGATTGATAAGTTAAAAACATTACATTCCACATTTTTCGTTATCTCGCAGTATCGCTGCTAATTCCCTTAATTCAGATATTACAGTGACTGATATCGGATCTACCCAGAGCTCAGTAATGCTACTCATGAACTTTGCCTGTACCAGGAGAATGTTGTCGATCAATACTAGTAACATTTCGGGGAATCCCACAGCAATGGCAATTGGCATTACAGCGTGCACGGAAGTTACAACGTGAAGTAACTTAAAAAAGTTTTACAAAAGTATCAGCATTTGGTGGTTATCTTTTTTATTTGCAGGATTCTTCACATTTTATAAAATGAGATGTCTAGAAATATATAAGACAATGTGGACTCCCAACTTATGGAAATTACGTGATATTTGACGAAAAACTAACTGGGCGTTTTGTTGACCACGCGATCAAAATCCGAGTGGTCAATGCGCGTGTTTGAATCTGATCATGGCGTGGTGTGACGGTCGTCACATTTCTCTGGTAAGCCCCAAGTGAAGCGAAATAATGGGACTGTAATGTCTGATTCTAAGATTTTAACCATGAAAACACTTGCCCGGGAACTGGCTAGAAGTGACCCAGAGTGAAGATCAAAAAAAAATTTCCAGGTAAAGTAAAACGCGAGGTGAAACGGCACTCATACAGGCATCGTGTCCGGTTATTGTTGTTGCACCGAACTGTCTGTCAATTTCCCTTTACAAATGATCGAAATTAACTGAAAGTTCTTACCTTGCTCAACAAGTAAAGGCCACTGACGAACATCGTCAATCCAAGTGATCATAATTCAGTCAAATAATATAACTTAATGCAATTGAATAAGAAAACATAAGTAGTGAAATTATCAAAATTAATGGGGTTGAAGTCGGCGTTAGTGCCCACTGTAGCAAGGATAATACGTAATCAGCTGATTAAATGACTCGCGGGGACACCGCAGCAATGGCGGCTGTCGATAGAGGGCCAAACACGCAAATCGGCCGGCGGATTCCTGTATAACAATGGGTTCTGCTGTAGTCAAGACCGAGTTTCAATGCATTTGCACGGCGTCGTAAAGACTATTTTCAATGCAGTTTTCAATTCATCCGTGTGGTCCTTTTCAATGACGTACTTACCATCAAATCGATCGGAGTAAGCTAATCTTAATTGGTTTCAACATGTTCAATTCCAATCAATGCAACAAATGCTCCTTTGTGATAGCCATGAAACAGTAAGAGGAGCGTGTATTCACGCATAGGATTTGAAACAGTTAACCGTCAATGATAAGCTTATACTGCCTCATTGACACCATCACCATGTGACTGGTCATCTCAACGCAGACTGGCATGGCACCGCATAAGCTTCTAACTCGATCCATTTCCTGATCTAATATAGTCATGTTAACTGATTTTGTAATTGGGGGTTCTTCCTAAGAGTCTCGGGTATCTCATGGTAGGTAATTTGTTACCATTTGGAATCAAATGGGTGCTTTGGAGGCCAAAACTTACCTTTGCATTGAATAACATTGTGGTTCCGAATTTGCACCTCAACTTTGTTTACATCCAAATTTCAGGTGATGAATTTCAGCTGTGCTTTTAATTTGGTTTTTGATTGAATGTACACGTTTAAAGATCTAGATATGTGAGGTAATTTTTAGCTTCTTATTTCTCAAAATATGTCATTCAAACTCAGAATCTTAGGGGCCTTACGCAAGGTCGCCGAGTATCCACACCCCAAACATAAAAAATTCAGTAAGTTTTCTTGGTTGATGCTGGATATGTAAGGATTAAACTTACTCTCTTTTCTGTTTCAAAGTATTAGTTCCCCCCGCAGTTTTCACGATCTTGAGATCAATATTTTTTGAGGGTGCAAAAATTTTTTTTGCACCATGTGGATCCCTCGCGAACGGCATGACAACATTGTTTTTTTGGCCCATGAAACCCTTTGCATTTATTTCCTTCTCTTTGACTGAGTGCTTTTTTTTTGATTTAATTACAATGATCCTGAGGACAAAATTCAAAATTGGGCTTGTAAACCAGATATTTTTAGAAATATGTTTTTCGCCCTGTCTACGTGTAGGAGATGGCAGTGATCTACTTCAGTTCCAGTTAGAAAAATATGGGACTGAAACTGAGTCTAGGCAAATGCTATACGCACGACTGTCGTGCACGAATTCTAAATTGGCTATACTACTACAGACAATACCAGGCTTATCATTAACACTTAATGCCTAAGGGGGGGGGGGTTCCTTAAGTAACCAATATTTGTTTTCGGCGATTTCTCAGTCGTGAAAAATATTTACGAACTCTATTTTTTGTAATTGTGAATTAAAAAAAAAAAAAAAAACTTTCCATAAAAAAAATTACTAAATTTCTATCCCGTTAATGAGTAATTAGCCTTGGTTTCCCTAGTGAACCCCCCCCCCCCTTAGAGCCAACCAACGGGATGTGATTTTAAAAATAAAATTAGCAACCCTGTGCAGAAATTTTTCTGGCTTTATGTATTTCATATGCATGAAACAAAATTAATTACATATTGGAAAAATAATTAACCCTTAGTGCTGAAAAGAATCGCATTCCATCATCGATTACTGCGCCCCATTACTGCTACAAGCCTATGGCACAGGCGACTGCAACCCACGAAAAATACATAATTACAAAAGGGTAATGTTGTGTTAAATATATGTAAATTTCTCCTTCTATAGCAATATAAACATCAAATGATTTGCAATGTGTATGCTGTGGAAAGCGGAGGGTCGGGAAAACTTCGTGTTACTTTTGAGCGATTTTGAAAACAATGATTTGCCCCTAATTTCCAGATGATAAACCGGTGTAGAAGTAACATTGTCCTGCGTAGCTCATGTTTTGGGAACAATGTGAACAATAGGGCACTCGCTTCAGTTGACTCTTTTACGACGTTAGTTTCACGCTTTATTCCGTTATCGTCTATGAGCACCGACTATTGCTCCCACCGGACTATAATCTGCTTTCACGCGGAACTCATTTATATTGCACCGTTGGCCTTGTCTTATGCCCCCTCAAAGGTGTTATGAGTTTCATTTGTGCAAAAGTCCATCGGGGAAGTGTTTTTCCCTTATGGACCCCCCCCCCCCAGGACCAACGTGAAGTGAAAACACCTTAGGCACTTTAAGGGTTACGTCCATAACACCATCGTCGTAACACCACTCAAAGTGTAAATTATGCTACAGCCTGCAATAATAGGCCCTACGGCAGTGTAATAATCAGTAAATTTGAAGGTGTGCTTAAATTACTCAACCGTTAGGCCCCAGCGCCCACGTCCGTTGCCACGGTTTTCATCGTCACTGCTCTTAAAGTTCACATCAATCCTGCTTCTGTTAAATTACCTGTGCATACTCAAAACTCCAGAAACTTTCCCCTCAAACGTTACTCTCTATCAACATAATACCCTTGAACATACGCGCCCTGGCTACAGATTATGCGGCTCTGTAGCCATGCGCACGATACACTCTAATATCAAACAGCCCTATTTATAATTATTATACCCCCAAAACCATTGCACTCCTGGGTAGACCTGGTTATCACAGTGCTCCAGGAGTCCAGACCAGTCACTTTAAGCTGATGTTTGGCTTCACGGTTGCGTAGATGTAAATCACACACCTGTGTCTTAGATAGATTTGCACGTAGTGGTTTTCCATCATATAAGGAGTGAGTTCATCCAAAGCTTGGAGAGTCTCTCTTCAAAACTGTGAAGTCGGCATCTTGACCTAATTCCAGATCGCCTGCAACATAAATAAAACGACAGGATTCTGCACTCCTAGGGTTGTTCCGTTGGTATTATGTTTTAAACAGGGAGGTTCAAGCACACTCCCTTGTGGTATACCATTCTTGAGCCTACGCCATCGGCTCGTCTTCGCTCCTAGCTGAAACAAAGAACATCCTGTTTTGCCAGCAATCCCGTGAACTCAGTCAAGCGGATGTCCTTGGTAATTTCCAGGATCTTATGGAGTAGGACATGTGTGGTTAAAGGTGTCGTACGCTGCTGAAGGTCGACGAACTCAGCTCCGGTTACCATACCTTTTCGAAACCATCAACCCTCAATTGTTGAGTTAGGTTGAGTACCTTTTTTGGCTTGTTTTTGATTTGCCTGCCCGGAAACCCTGCGTGTTTCTGGTATGAGGTGTTCGTCTATGACAGGGCAATACTGCGGTAGTATTGTAAAACACAGAGGGCGTCCTAGTATAAACATTTGACATGATGGTCGCATTTATGTTTCCCTTAAAGTATACCTAATCCCTTAAACATTGCCATAACTTTTAATACACACATTCAAGAAAGAAGCTACGAAGCGTAACGGGTTCATGAGCTCAAAAGTGTAAATATAGAATTTCGATAAAATGGATTTTAAATTTCATTTTTAGATTGACAACAATGTAAATTTATATTTCTTGCGTTCATCAATGGCAAAAATATCATTGGAAGCTTAAAATGTCTTGATTTAAAGATATGCTACACGGTATCCTATTAAGCAATAAAAACAAATCCTATTTTTTACACTTGAACCAAATTTTTGATGACGTCATAAAATTATGTGGTCAAAGCGCATAACTGTATATATTTTGATAAAAGTAGATTTCTGTTCTAAGAACATCCATAGGTATATGAAAATCATGAAAACAATGTATATAAATTAGAAAATATGTGCTTTGCCTAGAGACAATAGTCAGTATTTTAGACACCGTAAAACAGGTAAATTGCGTTTTGAGAAATTCGCAGGAAATTTTATTTTGGTACATGCGTCAATGGAAGAAATAAAAAAAAGTCCTCTAATACACAAAATGCAAATATCATAGAGCTTTCAATAAATATAAAGCCTGATATATACTCTATTCAAATCTGCCTAACGAAATTGTATAAGTTTAAATTATTTTCAACTAAAATGTAATGGACGTCAACTTATTGCGTATATCTATTTTTTTGCAATCCCTGCGAATTTTACTACCTCTGGATTCGTAATCCGGAAGTTTTAAACTATCATTATATGTTAGTTGTAAAAAAAGGTCGCTCGAGTAACCTATTTTCAATGTAGAGCCCTTTTTAATGTTTGAGCCCTGAGTACAAAGCGATATTACATTTATTTCTAGAATTGGAATCGTATCACACACTGCCTGACTGCAACAATGCTCATTTGGAGTTTTTATAGCGGCACCATAAATTGCGTAGGATCTAATGGGATCAGAATATTTGTACAGTGATCAATTAGCTTGACTCGTTTGTACTTTGTGACCGAGTGGTCTGAATCCTGTTTTAGCTTCCCAGGTGCCGGCTGTATGGGTGCTCTTGGCTTGAGTTACGAAATAAAGAGAACATTATATAAACAGAATATATTTCACTCACAAAAACAGCAGCGGCCACGGTGTCTTTTTATTCGTGTTTAATTTCCTGAAGAGGTTTTATTGAGCTACCAAAAAATACAAAGGTGAGATATTTACATTTCAGTTATGGCTGCATAGTCCCGGCAGAACCCTGACTGAACCTAAAAATTTTGCATCTAGTTTTTTGTTCCGGGGGGGGGGGGCACTTGTATTCAGGTGGATATGATGGCATGAGCCATGAAAACGCGTAAAAGGGGGGTCTTTTTTCCAAAAAGGCGATGTACGCGTCGTACATCGTTTAGGGTGGCTCCCAAAATAGGCAAAAATATTGAAAATGTATTTTTTTTTCTTACCCCTAAAATTGTCATGTTATATCTCATTATAGGGATCAAACTCATCCAAAATATTGTAATCGGAACTTGGGAAGTAAAAAAATCAAAGCAAGATAATAAAGGGTAATTAACTCTTCATGCACTCGTACTTGTTTATGTATCCTAAACAGATACAAATACTTGCTTTCTGGTATGGTTTTAGCTGTTTTTTTAGTCGTGAATACGTGTTTAGGGTGTCATTTATGAAAGTTCTGTTCCCGCATCCTATCCCCCTTTGAATACAAGTAGCCCCCGGGTTTTTTTGTTAGGGTAGGGGGGGGGTGAAGACGTGAGTGATTGTATACCGGAGGGTCTCTTTTCAAAGCAAAGTCCACACCTTGATGGTTTTGAGAAATTTCAAGATGCGTCCAAGATGGCCGCAATTAATATTTTAGCTATACTCCTTCATATTCAACCTATAATATAATTTTGGTGTCTAATAATATGTTTTGGGGGTCAATTAATCATTTAAGACCATTATCAAGACTCAATGAGGGTTCACATGCAGGATCAATCCAAGTGGCTGCCAAGAAGTAATCTTGTCCATACAGTTTCCATCCTGCATCATTCATTGGGCAGACACGATCACCAGCTGAAGTACTCTATTCCTGTAGCATCATTGATCCCATATACATACTCCTTCACCCACGAACCCGTCCAAGCTTTGGAACCAAGCAGTATTTGACACCATCATCTGCATCGTTCCTCAGAAAGTTTGTGTCGCCTGCCTTCCATCAAAAGGGATGCGGCTACCGGTGGGATCAAGACTGCTGTAACACTTATCAGGCTTTTTAACGCATCCTACGTTCCTTCATTTGTCCTACTACGCACAGTGACTTGGTTTTTATCTACCATGGATGTTTGTCAATGTTTCGTCTCCACTATTAATTATTCTATCACTTGCACCTTACGGCTCTTGACGCCACACCAGCAACAATTCCAGTATAGCTTCATCAAAGCTGCCTAGGAATTATACCATTGACGATTTAGATTGAAGATGACCGCCAATTACATATTTTTCAGCTAAACTCCCTTTAATTCAAACCTACAATAAATACTTTTGGTGTCATCGTCAGATGTTTTTTGGGATCAAATAAGCATTTAAGACCAATTTCAAGACAATGAAGGGTTTCACTCATTGATCATCCAAGATTGCCGCCAGTGTGGCCGCCAATAGGCGACCAATTACATATTGTCAGCTTTAACTTAAGCTTGGATGATAAAATGGGTTCCTGTTTTATGTTTTTGGGATCAACCATCCTTAGAATCAATCAGAAGACAATCGAGGGTTTTCACATCATGATCAATCCAAGATGGCAGCCCTATATGCTGCCACTACTTATTTTTAGCTTTAATTTCAATATATAGTTACCTATGATGATAAAATTGGGTATCTAGTTTATACGTTCTTGGTGATCAACCAATCCAATAAAATCAATGCAAGACCATTAAGGGCTTACATTATGATCACCACAGATACCCGCCAATATGGCCACCAATACGGGGGGGGGGGGGGGGGTGGCCGCCAGAACTTTGTTTTGGTGCGTATTTGGGGTGTCCCCGAGTTATATGTTTGTTTGTCAAGTAACAATGAGCTGTTTCAAGATTGATGAATCATTGCATTGTGGTGAAAGTTAATATTGCTATAAATTATGCGTTTGAGCTAAAACCTACTCTAGTTGCTGTGGTAATGTGCGTCTATACAGGGTAAATTCAACCACCTATTTCCGACCCAAGGTTAGTCAAGGATCACATTACAATATATATTAAAGATGCTCCTGTCAATAAGTCTCCACTTTCCACATCATCCTTGAAACTGACTCTTTGCAACAAGACGCCGGAAAGTCTGAAAATGCGCAAAAAGCACTGAAAAATGCCTACAAACAGTGAAAGTACTTAATGGACCGAAAATTAACAGAAAACAAATGCACTTGAACGACAAAAACCTAAATTAGTCTGGAAACCCTGAAAAGATTGAGGTGAAAGACTTAGTGAGACATTGAAACCTACTTCAACATTTGGCTTCAACGTGTTTTTCTTCACTGTATAGCAAGTACATACCACTTGAAAAGTTCGCTTCTGGATCATTTTTTGGGTAGCTCTTTCCACCGGTTGACTTCACGGGCGTGAAGAGCGAACACCGTGAGCCCCGTCCGGGGCGGCGCAGCGCCCGGACAGGGGGGGGGGGAGCATCAGGTTTGAATAGGTAAGTATACGTGAGACGCCTTGTGGTCCAGTTGCTGAGCGCTGCGCCCCGCAATCCAAAGTTCGTGGGTTCGAGTCCCACTTCGGCCAACGTGTTGTTCCTTGGTTAAGGCGCTTTGACTTAATTACTCCTCTCCACCCAGTTTTATAAATGGTACCACATTATTCAATGCTGGGAAATGTAACAACTCGCTGTGCGGGAGGAGTGGCGAACCCCCCACAGCAAACATAATACGGATGATGGCCCAACGCAAGGAAAGAGGATGGGCACTCCGCGCACGAGCTTGCTCGGCACGACGACTTTACTTTACTTTATACGAGATTATGGTGATAGACTCGCCCCCGGGGTAGAGGGATCACTTACATCTCCTAGTACGTTCCCATCCCATTCAAGCCTGACTTATGCCACTATTGCAACTGGTAGAGTCAACCGGGATATCAGAGTGATCGCCAAAAGGCAAGCGGAGCTTGGGTGAGACTGGTCTCGCCGGAGAAGTTTTGATTACACACCAATGAATAAAATAGTTGAACTTACCGACTCAGTGGTAAAGTGCTACTGAGAGTTGGTCGCGACTGGAATATGTGGAGGCTTGCTTTGGGGACGAGGAAGCCGATGAAAGGATCCAGCTGGCCGTAGAAAGCTGCGTCTAGAACGTCTCGGAGATAACTTGTTGGAACGTGGAAGAACAAACCCATCCCATTGCGTCCATGGTATCTTGGATAGAATCTCCCCGGAAGGAGGCCCAAGTATCCGCCTGAGATCTTACGTCGTGCGCTTCATATGTGTGTCCCCTCCAC
Source organism: Ophioderma brevispina (assembly GCA_023653785.1). Lineage (NCBI taxonomy): Eukaryota > Metazoa > Echinodermata > Ophiuroidea > Amphilepidida > Ophiodermatidae > Ophioderma > Ophioderma brevispina. Next base: position 15,720 of record JAMKCH010023940.1, read on the forward strand.
GAGCCTCCGTTCTAGCCGAGGCTCTCCTTGAGACTGCCATGATCCATCTGCTAATGTAGTCTTGGAGGCCGGTACGAAACGGCTTCCTGAGATGTTAGTAAGAGCTTGTCTTGAGCCCCTCCACCCCACTCCCCCCCCCCCCATAGGGCTGGGTCTTGCTCAAGTAAAATTTAAGGCCTCTAACTGGACACCAGGGTCCTTCATCGCTGGAGCCCGAAGCTTGTCGGAGATCTGGTAGGGCGCTCGGCGTGGAGTTAACTGAGTGTTGTTTTTGTCCAGGAAAAACTCTCGTCAAGGAAACAGAAAGCGTGCGGCGTTCCCTGTTAAGGTTAGGTGATTCTCTGCTATAGACAAAGTCAAAGGATGTTCCGACTACTCTGCTGCCTGGATGCTGCGGCGGACAAGAAGAGTGGTCTTCTTGGTGTGTCCGCTTAAGGACGCTAGAGAATAGTCTCCTAGGAGGAGAGTGCTGAGGACTTTGGCAGTCCCAAGCTGGCCACGAGAGACCGTTTCGGGCGCCGTTTGAAGCATCATTCCCTTGATTGAGACTCATGAAGCGCCGGCGAGTTAGACACGGTGATGCCCCGGTGATGCCTCCAACCAAATCCCAGATGGATTGCTGAGAGAGTTGCTCGCCGAGGGTCCCTTGCCGATCCCTGCACACGTACCGGACTTGACAAGTTGGAATTATAAATCCTCCTTCTTGTAGGTCGCCTGCCTCTCCAGTCATAATGTGGGCAGCTGGAGGCGGAAGGCCTCTGCTCTGTAGGGCTGGATGAGGACTAATCCCATGCAATCATGTTGATCCCCTTCAGAGTCTCCATCAGAAGGGAGACCCTCCGGGGTCTTGACCAAGCCTTCCTCATAAAAGAGGCAACAGTTTTGGGCGTACAGCAGAGACCGAAGTCTTCAAACCAGATTGTCAGAGGCCAATTCGTCCACACTAGAACATGCGGCAGTTGGCTTGTCCTCGTGAGCTTGTGAAAAACTCAAGGAACTAGGGCGATCCCTGTGTACGGCAAGGCCCGGCCGTAATAACGATAGTGGGGCCCCCGATGCCGGGAAGGCCAATATCCTTTCTAATTATCCCCCGTGACGGTAAGGCCCGGCCGTAATAACGGTAGTGGGCCCCATGACGGGAAGACCAATATCCTGGTGGTGGAGCCTTACGAGCAGTATGTCGAGAGCTGGTGTTGAGGCGGCTTGCGAACAGATCCTTATGGTTGATCCAGCCGGTTGAAGTCCATTCTGGCATATCTTGGGGTTGAGGTGCTACTCCCCCCGAAAAAAAAAACGACCCCCCGGACTCCCGAAGTCTGCTTCCCGGCATGTCTTCCTCGAAATGGTCATCTGCCAGGTTTTGTCTTTCCCACCCGGGGAAGGTGAACGGCTGTCAGGGTGGTCTGATGACGGATACACCACTCCAGGACTGTCTGTAGCCAATGGTGCGACTCCCGGATCCCTCCCCTGTAAGGGGTTTGACGTGTTAGTGATCTACTTGATAAAAAATTTCAGAATTCAATATATGGTATTTACCAATGGTTGATGATAAGAATCTGAATTAAAAAGGGGGGTCACCGACTTGGTTTAGATATAGCCAAAAACAAAAAACGGTATGTTGCACGCAAGTCTATGGGAAAAAGTCTCAAAAAATTTGAAGGTGGGTTCGCCTACCAGAAAAAAACTTCTCGAAAAAATTTTGCAATTTCTCAATATGTTGAGGTCCGATGTCGTTCTTTAAAATTTTGAAATAAAAAAATGAGGGGTCACCGACTTACTTTTTCCCCCATTACACGCGAAAAGCCACAGAAAGGAAATTGTACCCGTTTTTCAAATTGGTCGCCTTGTTGCGGCGGCAAGAGAAATCCGCGGCACCATTCGCTTGCAGCAAAGCAGGAACACAGGTGTAGAGATGCGCGATTTTAATAAACGCAAAACAACACACGCCCCCCCGCTCTACTCCGCGTGTCATGGCTGGGCTTAAACAGAATGCTGAAGGTGTTAAGCAGCTTGCGCGTCCCGTAAACAAATTCACACGTCATCAAACTCGTTAAGTGGGAGACGACCGCCATGTTGTCGCACTGGACTAGGGTTGACTCCCTGGACCGATGGGAGAGTCTGTTCGCAGCGCAGAGGAACTGACCACAGATCCACATGCTAATGTGATGCGTGGTCAACTTTCCGTGTCCAAGAACCCCCGAGAGGCGAGCAGACGTCTCCTACGTGGGCCCCACCGCTCTTTGAGGAGTCCTCATGAGAATAAAAGATGAGGGTTCTTGATGGAATAGTTCTCCCGGCGGGATTATCCGACTGAGACCACCACGCTATCGTTCTTCGCCGTGTGGGGTGTGGGACCTCTGGAATACTCTTGGACATCCGGGCTCGGCGAATATTGAACCGAGATAGACGTGTAGCTATACTACTCGCATGCGAATTCCTAACCGTGTTACCACCGTGTCTATGGCTGTGAAGCCAAGTAGTTAGTCACAAAGATGTCGGGCTTGCTTGAGTTCATCGAGTGTCCTTGCGCCCTGCGTCGTAGAGGCGATGCGCTCGGCGGTCGGAAGAAGGCTATTTCCCCCATTTCAAGTATCAGCGTCGCCCCTAAAAAAGTCGAGGCTCTGAGAGGGATTGTTGAAGCTGTTCGGGAAGGTACGTGCCAGGAGCCAGTCGTAAAGTAGACGAAGGCGAAATGGCTTTTCTGGTGATGTCGGGGCGCTGTCGACCAATACGAACGGGATGCACTGGAACTGATAGGACGAGCGTCGATATAGAAAACCGAGCCACTCTGGTGAAGGGGATTGTATCGGAGTTTGGGGGTAAGCATCCTTTAAGCCAAGAGTGGATGCTCCCCGTTCTCCGATTGAGCCCTTGAGAGCTGCTGATAGGCTCTCCATCTACATTTGTACCAAGTGTGAAACTAGCCCGCCCTGTCGCGAAAAGCACACACTGACTGCGACTAATCAGACAATTTTGTAAAAAAATCTATAGGCAGCTTGCTACCAAAAACGTACAGCTTAACTGTGTTCTTTCCAAGATATGATGGGTTGGTAAGTATAATGACACTCGTTAATTAACTTCAATGATTTCTTTTTTCAAGCATTTGCCAGTGGTTGAAATAAGGCAACAGCTGTCGTATTGAAAATGTGATGAGATAGAATTAAGCCAAAAGTTTGCGTGAGTTAAATTATAACATGTGCTAAAATTGAGGTTGGTATTGTGATAAATCATATTTCACCATGTTCGATGCTCAGCTGACCTTTAAGTGGTTTCATCATGAATCTGACCCAAAAAAACACCGAATGAAACATGTTTCATTTGTCACCACAACAAGTACCGCGTAAATTTATATGAATGGACACCACAAGTACCACTATTAACTTAATATGAAGCGTCTTCAAGCTCAAGCCATCCCATCTGGCGACAATATGGCAGCCATCTTGTTTGACCATAACGCAGTTTCATCACTGGTCTTGTAACTGGTTTCAATGGGTAACTTGACATTAAAACGTGTACTAGACACCTTTCTGAAATATAAGTACAATGAAACCCTGTAGGTCATATTGGCTACCTTATTTGTGGCCTTATTGACAGCCATCTTGGATGAACCATGTCTTGAACATGATTGCTTTGCCCCCCCAAAAACATATGATTAGGACACGAAAAATACCACAATAGGATAAATAGCAGGTTTTTAACAGCTGAAACCATGATTTGGCGG